>CAWUFW010022997.1:0-84100 GCA_963921515.1 Calotriton arnoldi
GATGTCATCAGTGATATCACTGACCATGTCATGAGTGATGTAATATGTGACGTCATCAGCAGTGCATTGCGGGGGCGCGAGTTATAGTTAGCTGAACTAACTATAACGGGGGAATTTCTATGGTTTTGTACGAGTGAAATGTCCAACTAACTATAACTGTCCCTAAAACCTATGGTTTTTTCAGTGAATATATATATATTCACTGAAAAAACCATAGGTTTCAGGCACGTTATAGTTAGAAATTAGCATTTAAAAAACTTTAGAAATTCACTGAAAAAACCATAGGTTTCAGGGCGTTATAGTTAGTTGGACATTTCCATCGTATAAAACCATAGAAATTCCCCGTTATAGTTAGTTCAGCTAACTATAACTCGCACGCCCGCAATGCACTGCTGATGACGTCACATATTACATCACTCATGACATGGTCAGTGACATCACTCATGACATCACTGATGACATCTCAAATGACATCATCCAGTGAATGTGTGTTTTTCTGAAAATTAAATATGTTTTATATATGTATATCTCAAGGTCGATGGAAGAATAAATGGGTATATAAGTGTCTAAATGGATGATTTTTTTTGTAAAATTGATTGTATAACTGACTAAGTGTATTGTCTTGTGGTTTGCGGTGGCCTGGCCCTGGCCTGCCTTGCTGGGTTGTCTCTGGCTGCCATGCTGCTTTTCTTTGCACACGTTACTCTGAGCCGTTGTTCTGTCGACCTCTGCTCTTGCCAAGATATTTTAGCGCTGTCTGCATTTTCTGTCTCTCACCTTTTCTCCTGTTCGATTTGGGCTCAGACTGCACAACATGTACAAGGTCGAATAACAGCATCTCCTTGTTCTTGCTGATTTGGCCTGTCCCTCGCACCTAGACATAACAATATGTACAGCTGCCATGGAGAAATTAGTGTGCTTTTAATATTGCGGTTCGCCCGCTCTAGATACAGTTGGAGAAAACCTTTCCAGAGAGAAGAGCTGTGATTGTCTGCTGATGTAGCTTTGCATCTAGGGACTGAGGTATGGGGGTTCGCTAGTCAAAGCCCAGAGGTCTTCTAATTTTATAATAAACTAGCTTACAGCACGGGAGGGTGGTAATGTTAGTTAGACATATATCCACTGCTTTATGAGATGCTTTCCCCGTTTGTATTCTATGGAGTTGTAACCATGCTGATTATATTATTCATATGCATTATGATAATAGTACTGACACGTGTACTGTATCTTAGAGCACGTAAGTTGAAATAAACATTTTGAACTATACAGTGTCTCTTATTACGCACGTTGTGGACAGGTACGAGTGTGACGAAAGAGTGTTCTTGCCTCTGCGAGTCCTGAGAGAGAGATACCGTGTTCTGGGTTGTCTAATCATTGGTACATTGGTGCTAATGGGACGCTAAGGCTAGTTGGGTTGGGGTTTTGGGTGCTAAGGTCTATGGTTGGCTCACCACTATATTCCGAGGTCCTATTATCCTGTGCATAGCTCTGTATGTGCAGAAACCCTATAACATGGCGCGACCAACGAGTGGGGCAGCTTATCTGCGAGACGCTTGAGTAGTACTTGTGCTTGTCCACAAACCCCTCACAGACGCTTCCGGAAGCGTGTGTGACGGTAATACCTCCTATATTGAAGTTTTTGTAGGTACGTTCAAGCTTGATGTTGTTAAAAAAAGGTTTCTTAAATAAACCCTATTTGTGCTGCCTACGTTTGGATTGTCGATAATTTCTAGCCAGAAATGGCTGTACAAATTGCGGCACATAGCCGCGAAGCACTCCGAACACACTTACGGGTGTATGGAGTGCCAGATACTGGAGTTGACTTGATCTTTGTGGTACAAGCCGATCCGGCTTACCACTTCGAGGTGTTCTACTCATGGATCACTTTTCCTGCAGTGGATGGGACTGACGATTTGTTCCATGAATATACAGCCACTGCAGTTCCTAATCACTATATACCTTATTCTTGTCTTGAGGTACCGCTCACGGCGTGGCAACACCGTGTTTGGTTTGATGGCGCCCTCCCCCAACCGACTACCACGGTTCGTTTAGGCCCCTTGTCTATTGATGGGGCCACTTGGCCTGTTTTGGCCGGGTACACCCCACATCCGCGATATATGACAATACCAGTCGCGGAACTGCGGAACATGTATTCGGCTTTGGTGCGAGTGCATCGAGCCCTAGTGCAATATGTTACAGGCAACATCCAGGGAGCCCCTCCTGGAGTTGCAGGCCATCCAACTGGTGCAGCCGGAGTTACCATAAGTCCTGTAATGGTGAACTCAGTGATGGGCAAACGTCCACAAAATAAGGACGACTTTCCTTACTGGCTTGCAGAAAAATTTGACCAGTTGGAGGCAGTTTTTCCACACACAACCCCAGTGGATAAACACCGTATTTTAACGATTAGTTTGCCAAAAGACTTAATTCCCGAGTTGACAGCATGTGACAACTGGGGTAAGGTATTCGCAGCAGTATATTCTAAATGTTTTGGTACTCCTTCCATGACGGTTCTCCCCTCCGTAATTAAAAAGTACAGGATGAACATGGCCCTGAAGCGGCTGTGGAATTAGGGATGAGACTTGTGGGAGTGTTTGAAGTAGTAGCTGAGCTGATCCTTGCGAATGTCAAGGGCGATGCAGTGAACTTTCAAGTAGCGAACGCTTTGGCTCTGGTCCCAGAATTGGACAGGCCTCGTGAATTACCGAAAATATTACCCAGGCTTACAAAACTATTGGTAGAAATAGCCTGGGCAACAAGCCTTTTGCAAAGCAGCAAACACAATCGCAACAACAACAACAAACCAAATCTCAATCTGAGAAAGATGAGAAACCAGTCTTCACTAAAAAGAGCTGGAGGCTGAAAAAACAGGGTAAGCAACAAAAGAAGCCGGGGTCGAGAGGCGCATCCCCGGTTTCAGTTTCTTCTGAACGCACTTATGATTTACGCGATAGAGCGAGAATTAAATCACTGGATAGGTTTCAGATCCCTGATTCGCGTTCTCCTCGTTCTTCACAGGCACAGACTTCGTCACAGGCCGGTGGAGGAGACCGCCAGGATAGAGGAAGGGACCGAGAGGCTCCCCAGGGACGAGACCAACCTCGACAACAAGTCAGAGGAAAAGCAGAAGTCTTTCAACGTTTTCGACCACAATTTCAGAAGAAGAAAGTTGCCGCTGTAACAGCGAAATATGCCACAGACGGTGAAAACGAGGCTCCTGAATTGGACGTGGGCAGTAACCCTCCTAGACAGCGCCGCGGAAGTTACCATAGTGTGGGAGGCGCTACGTCCTCATATGGAGGCGACAGCAACTGAAACATTCATTACTGTCGAGACAGCTGACACCAGAGTGGCACCCCCTGATAGACTTTTTAATATTGTCATTCAAATCGAAGGTGATATACAGCGTATAATTAAAGGGATTTTTGGGAAAATCTAACCTCTTCATATGACATTTTGTTAGCAGAGGTGGATTGGCCACCCCCATTCGTTCTTGCTGCGAGTAAGGGGGAGGAGGTAATCCTTCCGAACTTTTCTCGACATGTCCCAAAGGACAAAGCAGAGGCTCTGGCAGCTGAGTGGGCTGTGTCCCTAGCTCCTGCGTTATACCGCAACCATGTGGGTTGGGACGAAGATTCTCCCCCATGAAATACCTTTGCGGTCACTACCGCAGCCACAACCCCAATATCCCATAAAACGTGAAGCCAAAGGCCCCGTTTCCGAAATTCTGACTCAGTTGGAATATCAGGGAGTAATTGAACCCTGTGTATCACCTATGAACAATCCCCTTTTCGCGGTTTCTAAACCCGATGGATCGTACCGCTTAGTTTTGGATTACCGGCATTTGAACTCTCATTGTCGGACCTTTGCGGTGCAAAACACCCATAGTTCTGCGCTTGTAGACAGTCTTGTTCGTAAAAAATACAAAACGACCCTTGACCTTTCAAATGGATTCTACACGCACAACTTAGCCCCGGAGAGTGGCCAATGGAGCGCTTTTACTTCCGGTGGTAAAATGTTCAAATTCAGGCGTCTTCCTATGGGCTACAAGAATAGTCCAGGCGTGTTCGCCGCTCGTGTTGTCTCTTTGTTAGACGGCATCGATCCGGACGCCTGTTCGTACGTAGATGACATTTATCTGACGGACGACGAATTGTTTCCGCATCTAACCCGAGTCGACCGCATTATTCTTGAATTTGCGGTTCAAGGTTACAAAATTAACTTTGCCAAATCTCATATTGCTGAATTTACCGTTTTGTTCTTGGGCTACGAGCTCAACAATGAAGGTAAGGGCTTAGCCCCCATTTTCTGGAGAAATGTGCACTTCTGTGCCCTCCTACTAATCTGAAGAAGCTTCAGTCATTGCTGGTTTTTTTAACTTCGGACGTACACACATTCCCGAATACGCCCAGCGTATCAAGCCACTGTATGCCTTGATACAACCTACCTTTCGAAGTCTTGCTGGCTTCCGGAGCATACCTCCATTCTACAGTCTTTACAGACTGACCTACTTGAGCCTAAATATCTTTTGACACGTGATAACCACACAAACCTGGTGATTAGAATCATTCCAGGGGCAGTGGGTTTCACGTACTTAACTGCTTTAATGAAGGTGATACAGTACCCATCGCATACAAGTCACATCTGTACACCTCCGCAGAAATGCGGTTTTCATCTGTGGAAAAAGTTCTGACAGCAGTGCAAATGGCGATTCTAAAGGAGCGCGCACTGGCACAGGGAAAACGCATTCTGGTGGTAACACCATATCCTGCTCTAGAGGCAGTGACCAAAGCAAGTGTACCGAACTCTAAAGCTTTGCACCCCGTTGGATACAATGGGCAACCTCGTTGACGTCTCCGGATGTCACTTTCATATTCGATTCTTCTCTTCAGACTCAGGAGTTCTTACAGTATGAATTCGTTCATCCTCCTCCTCTGTCTTTATTGCCGCTTGAGGATTACGACTGTGTGATCTACACCGATGGTTCGGCACAACCGGCCACGGGTTCCAAGCATGCTTATTCAGCCGCATGTGCTATTGTTTGCAGGTACGTTTGTGAACGGAAAGTTCAAATCCACTGTGGTGCACACTCAGACACTCGGGGACAGTACCGCACAATTGGCCGAGTTGCGCGCATTGGTGCTAGCGCTTGAGTTCGTCAATCCTGATGTGACCACTTTAATTCTGTGCGATTCTTACTACTGTGTTCAATCATACAATGACAATCTGTTCTTTTGGTCGCAAAACGACTATAGAGACGCTAAAGGCAACACAATCAAGCATAAAATGCTTTGGGTTCGAGTGGCAGAATTACAACAACGTCTGCCGCTCACACAGGTGGTTCACACCCTAGGCCATCAGCGGGTGGGCGCACATGCTGTTGGTAACAGTCTGGCAGATGAAGCTGCCAGATCAGCAGTAGTCACGTGTTCAGTAGCAGCAGTTACTAGATCCATGTCTAAAATAGACACTGATATCTTGGCAGCTATTGCTGCAACAAAGGAAGGAGCGAATTACCCTAGGGGTTTCCTTCCAAATATTCTTACCAGTTAGGTCCCGATCAGGCTCCTTATGTAACAATACCTGACGTTGGTGATCGCCTGATCCCCAACGCGGACCGCAGACTTTCCTTGATAACGGCAGCACTACGAAGGCATGGCTTCGGCTCATGCTGGTGTGTCTGCGACAGTTTCCATTTTGCAGCAGTGTTACTGGTGGCGTGGTTTATATAAAGACACCCGTACTTATGTGCTTTCCTGTGATGTTTGTCAACAGATTAAGCCTTCCACGGTTACACGACCACCACAGACCTCGCTCGGAATTTCAAACAGACCCTTTGGGTGTGTTTACTTGGATCACTGCGGTCCATTTTCTTCGGACACTGCCTATAAATATATCTTAGTGGCAGTGGACTCGTGCTACACGGTTCATCTGGGTCTGGCCACAACGGAGTGCTGACGCTCGAAATGTCATCAGGGATTTGCGTGTCTTTGTGGGAATTTTCGCATGCGGCACCTTCCATTCTGACCAAGGTCCGGCGTTTGCCTCTAAGGCTTACAAGGACGCAATGGGTTCCTTGGGGGTGCGGGTGAAATTTTCGTCTCCTTATAGGCCTGAGGGCAACTCTATCGTTGAACGAATGAACCGTGACTTAAAGCAATCCTTGACAGCTAGAGTTATAGGTACTGGCAGGAACTGGCTGGCCCACTTGTATACCGTTCAGCGTGCACTTAATAATCTCCCTAGAAGACCTCTGGGTGGGCGGACCCCTTACGAAATGCTCTTTGGCATACAAATGTTTGTGCCTGACCTTGATGGTCTAGACATGGCGGCGCAATCCGCCAAGTTTGATGTAGATAACCATTCTACTATGTTACAGGACTTACAAGAAGCCCGAAACAAACTTGCAATTGCACATTTGCCTTCAGCCACAGACCCTGCTCTGCAGATTCCGGTTGCCGGCTGGCTTCCGAAGATTGGCGACCTGGTTCGAGAGAAGGTGGAGAACAAAAAGAATTTGGCCCCTCTTTTCGTGCACCGGTTCCAGTCCTGGGCTTGAAGGGAACACATACAGTCATCTTACCACCGCTTCCTGGTCGCAAGGAGAACAGATACATCTCAGTGGAAAATGTCAAGCTACAACATCTGGCCGATCCTGAATAATGTCACACCAGCGGTCTCTTGTCCTGCCATTTATCGGACATATGTTCGAGGCACTCCTGCCCGAACGGTCACTGATGTTACCATGGAGATGGTTGATTTGCCTGAAAATATATTCGAACCCCCTGTCTCCCCTGCATCGGCGAGGACGAGTATACCTATCCCGCCACAGAGTCGGTGGCACACCAACCAACAACGCCACTGAGCCCGACACGTTATTCCTTTGACTCGGATTCCAACTCATCAACGGTCCCGTCCAAGTTCAGTCTTTTTGTATCCTGGTTTAGAGACAATTTTTGATTCCACCCTGGACATACATCTGGATGGTACTTTTCTTGATTTTTTTGTTCATGTCCATTGGCTTTGTCACAGTGTTTTTCTACTCATCAATGGTCACTATTTACCTGAACGCTCTGCTGTGAACAGTGTTGCTGGAACTTTGGCTCCACATTCCTCTTCACACATCATGAAGCGTGACCACACATTTGTGAACATTTCAGCGTTTCCAGTTGCTGATGGCATCGTATGGGATGCGGTAAACCTTCAAATCCATGGCCCGACTGAAATTATTAATGTACCAAATGTCCTTCGAGTTTCGATGGGTGATGTAGTAAAAAGTAATATTCATTCTGACGATTGGGATGTGCATGCTGTTGAAACACTGTTTGCTGATTTAAAATATTATGCTTCCTTTAATGCTGAGGATTTGTATATGAATTCTGCGAATTATGCCGATTTGTATTGCTACCAGCATTGGGGCAACCATTTTCTCCACAAACCGAGTGCACTACGCAGCCCTGTTACCTACACCCAATGGGAACATTGCCCAAACTCCTTACCAGGTAGCTCCCAGACTCTTCGAAATAAATTCACCTATTTCACTGATTTCAATCGATCGAACCCTGGGTCCTATTATTTTATGCTCGGTTAAACAACATTTGTCCCTCCTATCAGGCACTATTGATCTGTCCGACTTTATCTTGGGACCTCGTGGTCCCCGACCGAAGAGATTCATTTATGAAGCGTATAATGAACTCTGGAAGCTGTCACAAATGAAAGCTGCTTCCCGTCTTCGGGAAATAGACCAAGCAAATTTGGAAAAGGTGCTTGCTGTTGTTGACAATAGTATAAATACCCTGTCTTCCCGCATTTACACATTAGAGAATATTGTGTCCTCTGTTGTTGACATTGTACAAGATGATGTTTCTATTTTATATCATGGTCAGAATCAATTGCGTTCAGTAATGCAGTTTGCGTGGACTTTGCAAACCCTTAAGTTAGGTAAAGTTCCTTGGAATTTCTTGAACACCACTGCCCTTTTTCTGCCTTTTAATTTGACTGAAAAGCAGCAGTTCATGTCCATGAAAGATGCATCTTACACTTTGTTACATATAGAGAAAGTGGATCCTTTACCATTCTCTGTAGCGGAACCAGATTCTGCTGTGTGGCTAGTTCATGAGGGTTATCGCTTTACCTTTTTCCTTATTTGAATTTAGCTCGTGCATGAAACATTATCCTGTAGGCCGTTTCCAGCCTTTGGAGTAGTGCTTTCCTGCATGAACTCTGGTCCTTGCCTTTCATGTATAAATGCCTTAGAGACGGCAAGGAAGTTTTTCTCACGGGGAGTCTTGTGATTCAACTGTGGGTCATTCAGCTTGTTTGTAAACATATTAAACTGCACGGAGCTTGTAGCGTTTCCGTTCCGAATCTTGCATGTGTGCTAAAGGGTATTCCTGCTCCTGCTATTTCTCCTACTTTTACTTTAGCTTACTAACGGTAGCTATTTGCTTTTAAATAACGAAGAATGTTGTGGCCTACAGGCCGGCATTCCGTATATTGTCACGGTTTCGCACAGAGTTGTCTTCTGCAAGAATGTGCTTTTTCCTCCCCTCACGACATCGTTGATAACTCTATTTGGCCTTCCATTCCTACCATGGAAGCAGATTTCAATAAGTTGAGCAGAATAAAGGCCCTTTTATTGAATGAGGAGGTTACGCTCACGTCCGCCCGGGAGACATTCGTTCTCCAGGTGGCGAGTACCCACAGTGAAATACAGGCCCTTTTGAACACCAACCTCCCCCAACATTTCGGGAGTTAATTCATCGTATTTTTAACGCATCAAACACTGAGGGTCTAGTGCATTTTTTTAAGATTGTGGGGTCCGGCCTGGTGTCCACCTTCCAAACTATTTTCGGTGTGATACCGACGTTCATTCATTCTATTTTTTCTAGCGTCTTTGATGGTTTCCCATTAATCCTCGCCTTGGCGGCTGGTGTCTTGCTGCTGGTCTGTTTTCTGCGCAATGGCTGCTCCCCGCTGGGCCCTTCTCGATCCCGAACGCCTCCAGCTGCTCCGTGAGCGACTTCTGGCTGGCTTCGGTGTTCTGCCCTTGGCGACCATCAGTGTGTCCTACACCCTTTCTTTTCGCTTTGCGTATTTCACTTGCGTGCAACCTGTGATGTCTTGCATCCGCTGTCCTTTCACATGGACCATGGATTATTGCCTCTCCAATTCGTCGTTGTCTGTTCCGGATTTTGTTCAGTTGGTGGGTCCCTTAGAGGCCCATGAACGGGACTGTTCCGTTGCTGGCTTTATGACGCGTGCGGCTGCACTGGGGATACTGGCACAATGGGATATCTGGGCGGCTGCTCAGGATCTCCTACAACGTAGTTATATTGAATATCACTCAAGCTGTCCCACATTGCTGTTGGATGCTCCCTCCTCTGAGGAACATTCCTGCTCATTTGATCTGTTGGACTGGATGGCGTCTATGTTTTCTGACACCTCCAATGATGTCCTCCTGGATGCTATTGCGTTTTTCTGCACTTCCACGTTTCTGGATTGATGTGGCCTGCCTCGCTGACCCTCGTTGTTAGTTGGGTCTTTTAGTTTTTTGTCCCTCTCCCTCATGGTGACTGCGTAACCTAATAACATTTCTGTTCTGCTCGGCCCATTTGAACTCTGTCTTCCTCCTTTGTCTGGTCCGATGAACTGTCCAGGGGAGGGTGTCTTGTGGTTTGCGGTGGCCTGGCCCTGGCCTGCCTTGCTGGGTTGTCCTGGCTGCCATGCTGCTTTTCTCTGCACACGTTACTCTGAGCCGTTGTTCTGTCGACCTCTGCTCTTGCCAAGATATTTTAGCGCTGTCTGCATTTTCTGTCTCTCACCTTTTCTCCTGTTCGATTTGGGCTCAGACTGCACAACATGTACAAGGTCGAATAACAGCATCTCCTTGTTCTTGCTGATTTGGCCTGTACCTCACACCTAGACATAACACTATGTACAGCTGCCATGGAGAAATTAGTGTGCTTTTAATATTGCGGTTCGCCCGCTCTAGATACAGTTGGAGAAAACCTTTCCAGAGAGAAGAGCTGTGATTGTCTGCTGATGTAGCTTTGCATCTAGGGACTGAGGTATGGGGGTTCTCTAGTCAAAGCCCAGAGGTCTTCTAATTTTATAATAAACTAGCTTACAGCACGGGGAGGGTGGTAATGTTAGTTAGACATATATCCACTGCTTTATGAGATGCTTTCCCCGTTTGTATTCTATGGAGTTGTAACCATGCTGATTATATTATTCATATGCATTATGATAATAGTACTGACACGTGTACTGTATCTTAGAGCACGTAAGTTGAAATAAACATTTTGAACTATACAGTGTCTCTTATTACGCACGTTGTGGACAGGTACGAGTGTGACGAAAGAGTGTTCTTGCCTCTGCGAGTCCTGAGAGAGAGATACCGTGTTCTGGGTTGTCTAATCATTGGTACATTGGTGCTAATGGGACGCTAAGGCTAGTTGGGTTGGGGTTTTGGGTGCTAAGGTCTATGGTTGGCTCACCACTATATTCCGAGGTCCTATTATCCTGTGCATAGCTCTGTATGTGCAGAAACCCTATAACACATATTACACATATTAATGCACTGCTGATGACGTCACATATTACATCACTCATTAGCGCTACGCGAAGCTACGCAAAGTGCAGTTCGCACTACACGAGCTACGCGTAGCACTACGCGAACTGCGTAGTGCGCTATTCGCGATGATTGCACAGTGCCGGATGCTTGTCCGCACTGTGCAATCATTAAAAACGGCATCTTGCACAGTGCAAGCTGTCTTTTACTGCCGCTCGAGTAGATTTTTACTCGAGCGGCAGCTTTCTCAACGCGGACTGGTAGTTTCTCATCGCGAGCGGTCGCGAGCATACGCGACCACTCGCAATGAGAAACCTGACCTCCCCGCGTTGAGAATCTCGCCGGGAGGTTTATTTTCCACGCTCGCGATCGGCAACTTGATGTTGCTGATCGCGAACGAGAAAAAGTCTCACCGGGATGTCATTTTGCTTGCTCGCGGTCGCCAACTTGACGTTGAGGACCGCGAGCAAGCAAAATGACCGCTGCACTACGCTACGCTACGCGTGTTTGCACTGTGCTACGTGCAATTTGCGTTGTGCGAAGTAGCGCAAACTTCGCAAACTACGCGAGCGTAGCGTAGTGCTTTGCCCAGGGTTAGTTTTATACCTTTGTTTCTCCGTTTTCAGGTGACTCGCTTCTACCGAGCCACAAGATGGCTGCCAACACTTTCTGGTTTGGAGTGCTAGCAGCCAATCACAGTGAAGCTCGCGCACGTGACTTAGGCTCCGCCCAGATATCGATTTTTTTTTTCTAATTTCTCAGCAACTACTGAACGGATTTACACCATTTTTAAAAAGGTTTCTCTCTGACCCAAGCACTACTTTTCTACCAAATTTGGAGTCATTCCATTCAGTAGTTTTGGCTGTAGCCCTGCACAAAGTTTCCTATGGGACATTGATTTTTTGACTCTTATTTTTTGAATTTCTCAAAAACTACTGTACGGATTTACACCATTTAAAAAAAAGGTCGCTTTCTGAACCAAGCTCTACCTTTCTGCCAAATTTGGGGTAATTCCGTTCAGCAGTTCGAGCTGTAGCTTGTCGCAACATTTCCTATGGAAATTAACTTGGAGAAAACGAGTTTTGGGACCCCCTTTTTTTCTCAGCCCCCGCTTGACGAATCACCCCCAGACCTTCAGGATAGGAGCTGACCTGGATAGACTTTTGTTTTGGAGAATTTAAGGAAGATTCGTCAAACGATGCCAAAGTTATTAGCAAATCAAGAAATGCTTTTCCTATGGAAACTAGGTTCTAACTATAACTACCTAATGGCGACCGCCAATAGGTAATATATATATAGTCGCCAGTAGATAGTTATAGTTAGGACCTATTATCCATAGGAAATTCGTAACATTCTATTCCCAATAACTTTGGCGTCGTTTGACGAATCATCGCGAAAGTTTCAAAACTAGTGGGGCGCTCCGGTCCGCTCTTGTCTTGAAAGTTTCGGGGTGATTCATCAAGCGGGGGCTGAGAAAAAAGGGGGGTCCCAAAACGTGTTTTCTCCATGTTAATTCCCCTAGGAAATTTTAGACACGGCTACAGCCCGAACTGCTGAACGGAATTACACCAAATTTTGCAAAAAGGTAGCGCTTGGTTCAGAAAGCGACCTTTTTTTAAATGGTGTAAATCAGTTCAGTAGTTGCGGAGAAATTAAAAAAATAAGAGTGAAAAAATCAATTTCCTATAGGAAACTTTATGCAAGGCTACAGCAAAAACTGCTGAACGGAATTACACCAAATTTGGCAAAAAGGTAGTGCTTGGTTCAGAAAGCACCCTTTTTAAACATGGTGTAAATCCGTTCAGTAGTTGCTGAGAAAATCCAAAATAAAAGTTTCGATATCTATGGCCGCGGTGGATCCGCGCACCCTCCCGATCACGAGCTGCATGCTAATTGGCTGTCAACACTCCAAACCAGGAAGTGTTAGCAGCCATCTTGTGCCTCGGTAGAACCGAGGCACAAGAAATCAGTAAAACAAGTACGCAAAACCCAAAAAGGGGGCAGGGTAGAAACACCCTGACCCCCTAGGCCTGCTCAGGGGGTCCCACAGGTAAGTAGTGTTATCGTTACTTTTTGGTTTTTTCAGTGAATTTCAAAGGTTTTTTAAATGCTAATTTCTAACTATAACGTGCCTGAAACCTGTGGTTTTTTCAGTGAATTTCAAAGGTTTTTTAAATGCTAATTTCTAACTATAACGCCCCTAAAACCTATGGTTTTTTCAGTGAATTTCAAAGGTTTTGTAAATGACAATTTTTAAATGTATTAATTGTTATATTTATTTTTTGATACTGATTTACTACATTTTTTAAAACTATTTATTTTTAGATATTTTATTTATTACATTACATTGTAATTACATTATAAATTACATTACAAAATATACTTTCTCAGAATGAATTACTTTAGTTTAAATAGTTTGCAAATAGGCAATAGAGTTTTAAGTACAGTAGTTACAGTTGTTGCAATGGGCAACACAATTTCAAACACAATGCAACATTGAGCTCAATGTGAATTTCTAGTTAAATGCAATTAGTTACTTTATGGATTACTTTTCTAACCACAGGACTGGATCCTAGATTCAGTCCTGGGACATCTCCTGTAAACAGTTGAGTAAAAGCGTTTTGGTTACAGTACTGATTTTTAAGGAATATTATTGTATTTTAAAAGTTGACACTTAGAAACTTTTTCACATAGAATCACCAATGTTATCCTATGGGAGGAAATTCACTTAGCAGGTAAGTAGTGTTATCGTTACTTTTTCTTACTCAGTGTTGGATCCTGGATCCAGCACTGGTGCATCTCCTGTAAACAGTTGAAAGAATGCGTTTAAGTCATACAGGCGATTTTTAAGGAATATTTGTAGTTTGTGAAAATCGACACTTTGAAACTTTTCTGCTGAAAACCAGACAATGGATTGCTATGGAAGGAAATACAAGTTACTGGTAAATACGGTTAGAATTACTTTTCAGGTGCAGTGCTGGGCTAAAAGATGCAGCACTGGGTTCTCTCCTGATAACAGGTGAGTAAATCAGAATTCGTAGTTCGGCTGATTTTAGAGGAATATTATAAAGTTCCAAAACTCCACACTTAGAAGAATTTCCAAGTGAAACCAGTCAATGTTAGCCTATGGAAGGAAATTCAAGTTACTGGTAAGTACGGTTAGAATTACTTTTCAGGATCAGTACTGGGCTCAAAGATGCAGCACTGAGGTCTCTCCTGATAACAGGTGAGTAAATCGGAATTCGTAGTTCTGCTGATTTTAGAGGAATATTTGTAGGTTTCAAAAATCGACACTTAGAAACTTTTTCAGCAAAAAGCAGGCAATGATATCCTATGGAAGGAAATTCAAGTTACTGGTAAGTACGGTTAAAATTACTTTTCAGGATCAGTACTGGGCTCAAAGATGCAGCACTGAGGTCTCTCCTGATAACAGGTGAGTAAATCGGAATTCGTAGTTTGGCTGATTTTAGAGGAATATTTGTAGGTTTCAAAATCGACACTTAGAAACTTTTTCAGCAAAAAGCAGGCAATGATATCCTATGGAAGGAAATTCAAGTTACTGGTAAGTACGGTTAAAATTACTTTTCAGGATCAGTACTGGGCTCAAAGATGCAGCACTGAGGTCTCTCCTGATAACAGGTGAGTAAATCGGAATTCGTAGTTTGGCTGATTTTAGAGGAATATTTGCACAATGGTGAAGGAAGGGGTGGGGCCTGAGGTGACATGTCTGCAAACACGCCCTGTGGCGCGTTTTAAGTTGGAGAATTAATTCCTCCTCAATCCCGAGGGTCCCTAGGGGCCAACTAGCCCACCAGATACCTCCAGTATGCGCCAGAGAGCTGCGTTGCAGAGAGGTGTTCAGAGGCTACGCCCCTTTTTGCACCTCTCTGCAACGCAGCTCTGTGGCACTTTCTGGATGTACCTGGTGGGCTAGTTGGCCCCCAGGGACCCTCAGCATTGAAGGGGATTTAATTCCCCATCTTAAAACGCGCCACGGGGCCTGTTTGCACACATGTCACCTGAAGCCCCGCCCCCTCCCTTCACCACTGTGCAAACGCGCCCCGTGGCGTGTTTTATGTTGGGGTATTAAGTCCCCTTGAATCATGAGGGTCCCTGGGGTCCAACTAGCCCACCCTGTACCTCCAGTATGCGCCAGGGAGCTGCGTTGCAGAGAGGTGTTCAGAGGCCACGCCCCTTTTAACACCTCTCTGCAACGCAGCTATGTGGCGCTTTCTGGACGTACCTGGTGGGCTAGTTGGCCCCCAGGGACCCTCAGTATTGAAGGGGATTTAATTCCCCATCTTAAAACGCGCCACGGGGCCTGTTTGCACACATGTCACCTTTAGCCCCGCCCCCTCCCTTCACCACTGTGCAAACGCACCCCGTGGTGCGTTTTAAGTTGGGGGATTAAGTCCCCGTGAATCCTGAGGGTCCCTGGAGTCCAACTAGCCCACCATCTACCTCCAAAAGCGCCACAGAGCTGCGTTGCAGAGAGGTGTAAAAAGTGGCGTGGCCTGGACCACCTCTCTGCAAACCAGCCCTGTGGCACTTACTGGAGGTACCTGGTCGGCTAGTTGGCCCCCAGGGACCCCCAGTATTGAATGGGAATTATTTCCCCAATTTAAAACGCGCCACAGGGCGCGTTTGCAGAGTGGTTAAGGGAGGGGGCGGGGCCTGACGCTCAACCGCTTCTTTTTCTTTCTTTTTTGTTTTTTTGAAGGGGGGCTGTGTGGCCCCCCTTCTTTTTTACTTTTTGGGGCCCTGGGGACCCCATCCCCCAGGGCCTGATGCCTTTTTTCTTTAAAAAAAAAGAAAAATACTGTACGGGAAGAGGGCCACGTGGCCCCCCTCCCGTGGCCGATTCCGGCCCCGGGGACCCCATCCCCCGGGGCATGGCCACTTTTTTAAACTTATTTTTGGAGGAGGGGGCTGCGTGGCCCCCCTCCTAAGGCCTCTATTGGCCCCGGGGACCCCATCCCCTGGGGCCGGCCTTTATTTATTTATTTTTTTTAATTATTTTTGGGGAGGGGGGACGCGTGGCCCCCCTCCCGGGCCACTACTTGCCCTGGGGGATGTGGCCCTATCCTTTGGGGTCCGTGGGGGGACCCCAACTCCCCCACGGACCATGCCGGCTCCCCGCCTCCTGCGGGAGCCGGCATTGCTTTTCCACATGGGGAGCTGCTAACATGCAGCTCCCCGTGTGGAAAAGCAATGTGCTTGGATATTGGAAGGGAGAGCAGGTTTCCCTGCTCTCGCTTCCAATATCCAAAGCAGTTTGCAATGACAGGGCGGGAGCCGCGAGGCTCCCGTCCTGTCATAGCAAACTACAGTGTCCCGGGGGTAGGCACCCCGGGACACTGCAGGAGCCAGCCCTGGGGGGTGGCAGTCCCCAGGGCCACCACAGGCACCAGGAGGGGGGCCGCGCGGCCCCCCTCCCCACATCTACATAGCCCCGGGGAGGTGGTGGTCCCCGGGGCTTTGGGGGTCCGAAACGGACCCCACACATGTATTTTCTTAGTGCCCTGGGGAGGTGGCGGTCCCTGGGGCATGTGGGGGGGCCGTGTGCCCCCTGCCAACATTATTTATTTAAAGCCAGGGGTGTAGTGGTCCCCGGGGCTTGGGGGGCCTTAGAGGCCCCCCACATTAAATATGAATAAACCCCCGCATGCCCCCGGGACTTGGCCCACCCGGGGGCAAAATAGCATCGAAGCGCGGGAGACTGCGCTTCGATTTTTTTTTTTATCGGCGGGATCCGTGCACCCTAAGCGCATCCTGCCAATTTTTTTTTTTTTTAAATGCTTTTTTCTGCCTAGGGGGTCCTTGTGGGACCCCCTGAGCAGACCTAGGGGGTCAGGGTGTTTCTACCCTGCCCCCTTTGTGCGTTTTGCGCACTTGTTTCTTCTGCCTCAGTTCTACTGAGGGACAAAATGGCTGCCAACACTTCCTGATTTGGAGTGTTGACAGCCACTTGACAGCCAATTAGCATGCAGCTCGTGATCGGGACGGTGCGCGCAGGGTGCGCTCAGGGTGCGCGGATCCGACGCGGCCATAGATATATATGTGATTTTACTTGTGATTTTCTCAGAAACTACTGAACGGATTTACACCATTTAAGCAAAAGGCACGACTCTGAACCAAGGGCTACCTTTTTGCCAAATTTGGTGTAATTCCGTTCAGCAGTTCGGGCTGTAGCTGCGATGAAAGGATCCTATGGAAAAATGAATGGGGAAAACACGTTTTGGGACCCCCTTTTTTCTCAGCCCCCGCTTGACGAATCACCCCGAGACATTCAGGGTAGGAGCAGACCGGAGCGGGCCACAAAGTTTGAAAATTTTGCGAAGATTCGTCAACCGGCGCAAGAGTTATTTCAAATAGAATGTTGCAGATTTCCTATGGAAAATAGGTCCTAACTATAACTATCTACTGGCGACCGCCAGTAGATAATATATATATATATAGATATATATATATATATATATATATATATATATATATATATATATATATATATGAGATAAACTCGCATTCACTTCTGCCTTGCCACCAGAAATAACGAGCGTGGACCCAGCGATAAGTGCAAATTCCTTCTTTACTTTATTCCACCCATTTGTCCGCCATGACGCGTTTCGGCCGAGAAATTGGCCTTGATCACATGACACGTTCCCAGACAGTGCTACCATTTTTAAAGTGCTAGTGCAATCAATTATGCCATAGACATAGAAGACATTTCGTATATGAAGATTTTAAGCATAAATGCTGATAAACATTTGTATAATCTTAAGACCAAATTTAAAATAAAATTAATTAATTAGAATTGTATTTTATATAAAATGGCCCATAAAATCATATCATAACAAAACATGTTTTCAATTAAAACATCCGTATTCTACATATTATGGCTAATAAAATAATAATGTATCCACCCCTAAAAATCCCTATCTAAAACCACCATATTCATAAAGTACTCCGTCACATGAGATACCATGTGTTGCAGGCTTAATGCCATGACTAAATAAAGGGTTTTAAAATGAGTCTTATTGGTCCATGCATGAATGACTATGCTACCCCTATGTTTCGACCACCTTTATGCCATTTCTCCTAAAATAGTCTTGTGCAAAAAACACGTATGTACTCATCCTAAAGTGACGGTGTGCTTATAGAATGTGCCTAAAGTGCATATTAAAGTGCAAGTGCTGAAATAAAGTTATTCTACAGTTTGCTAGCTATTTTAAACCAAATGGTAATTCTAGCTGCATATTTCTATAGAAACTTTTTTCTAGGTTGTCATTTCCTGACAACACTATACTTAACTGATCCTTTAACCATCTAAATATCTAATCCTATTATTCTTGGATTACCTCTAGGCTAAAGAAAATAAGGTGCTAATGATTAACCAGTGCAAATCGATGAAGGACACAATATACATTGTTGTCTAATTCACAGTTGATCCCATAACGAATTCATAAATAATTCATACTCATTATATATATATAATATAGTATAATTTCAATTAAATACAACTGTTAAATAGCAATAAATACCTATAAAATATCCTATGGTGAATAGGTTTATTTGGGCGCACGGCAAAACCAGAAGAGCTCTGAGATTTATGACCTTGCCGCGAGACAGGGGGGGCTGGGCAGTCCCTGATTTCAGATTGTATTATTGGGCGGTGGCTTTACAAAATATGATTAGTTTGCTGGGTGGATGCAAGGTTGATTGCTGGACTAAAACAGAGTCCTCCGATCCGTACCAATACTTGCTAGGAAAAAAAGCTAAGAATTGTTTTATGAAATTTAACGAACCTAGCTATTTTAAAAAGACAAGGTTTAAGACGTTAAACGCTGCATTTAAAATCTGGACGGCACTCAAGAAGAGTCTGGGCCTTGGGCGAATCCATTTCTACACTCAGCTATATAAGAACCCTTCCTTCCCGGGGATTTTTGCAGATACAATTATGAGGGAATGGAATGAGCGTGGAATACGGATGATTGGGGATCTGCTGGGGCAAGATGGGTTAAAAACATTTAATGAACTACAAAGTGTGTATGGCTTAAGCAGGAGGAGCTTTTTTAAGTATTTGCAATTAGCTAGCTTTGTAAAAGGGAAAAAAGGGGGACCATATCATTTTGGAAGAATCAGAATTATGGATAATATTCGATCAGGGGAGAACTGCACTATTAAGGGGATATATGCGGAATTGAATTTGCTTAAATTAGATGATCTAGATAAGCATGGGGGAAAGTGGGCTGAGAAGCTTGATATTGACCCCGATGATTTTCTCGATTCCCTTGAGCTAGGTAACACCATTTTGTGCTCAGCGGGACTCCAGGCGCAGCACTATAAGACTCTCTTCTCTCTGTATATTACACCAGCTAAAATTGCGCAATGGGGGGGACAAGAGGGGATTAGATGTTCCCGGTGCGGAAGTTTAGCAGCAGATGCGATACATATGTTTGCGACCTGTCCGCAACTGGAGACTTTGATTAAGGAGATAGAAAAATGTATTAATCAAACTCTGAAATTAAGAGGTTCCCTATTGCCTGCTTTAATGGTGTTAGGGGTGAGAAATTCTGGTTTTCAAGACCCAATGAGGTATTTCTGGTTCGTTGCCATGGCTGTTTTGCGTATATGTATTTCTTCAGCATGGTTGGATCGGGTTGCTCCTACTTTTCAGCAATGGCTAGCCAAACTACTGTTTATTTATAATCTTGAGAAAGGAATATATGAGAGGAGAGGTAAAAGAGGTAGGAAGCTTGGTAGGACAATATGGGCCCCTATCTATAATTGGAAAAATGAAATGAGTAATTAATGATGTTCCAGTTTGCAGAATGAGCTGTATATTATTATGCTATGGCTATTATAATGAATTTTTGTTGTATTAATTAATTGGGTTGGCCCCCTAAGTATCATAACGTGTAATGTATTTTGACTCTGTGCATTTAAAAATCTAATAAAAACATTAAAAAAAAAAAAGAATTGTATTTTATATAAAATGGCCCATAAAATCATATCATAACAAAACATGTTTTCAATTAAAACATCCGTATTCTACATATTATGGCTAATAAAATAATAATGTATCCACCCCTAAAAATCCCTATCTAAAACCACCATATTCATAAAGTACTCCGTCACATGAGATACCATGTGTTGCAGGCTTAATGCCATGACTAAATAAAGGGTTTTAAAATGAGTCTTATTGGTCCATGCATGAATGACTATGCTACCCCTATGTTTCGACCACCTTTATGCCATTTCTCCTAAAATAGTCTTGTGCAAAAAACACGTATGTACTCATCCTAAAGTGACGGTGTGCTTATAGAATGTGCCTAAAGTGCATATTAAAGTGCAAGTGCTGAAATAAAGTTATTCTACAGTTTGCTAGCTATTTTAAACCAAATGGTAATTCTAGCTGCATATTTCTATAGAAACTTTTTTCTAGGTTGTCATTTCCTGACAACACTATACTTAACTGATCCTTTAACCATCTAAATATCTAATCCTATTATTCTTGGATTACCTCTAGGCTAAAGAAAATAAGGTGCTAATGATTAACCAGTGCAAATCGATGAAGGACACAATATACATTGTTGTCTAATTCACAGTTGATTCCGTAACGAATTCATAAATAATTCATACTCATTATATATATATAATATAGTATAACTTCAATTAAATACCATCCGTAAAAACAACTGTTAAATAGCAATAAATACCTATAAAATATCCTAAAATTCATAAAACTAATTTTAGTAAATAAATTAACACGAGGTTCTTTTCTGAATTTCACGACTTATACTCATTAGATGCTGTATACCTTTGCTATTTGATAATTGACGATAGCATGTAAAAACATACATAAAACCCATGAATCACATGAATTTTGCAGCTTATCCTAGACCAGTCCCTTGTTAGTAACATCCGTTTCAAATAGATCTCACTCTTTATCTGTCTCTATAAAATCAAAAGATATATACAATTCTACACGATGATATTACAACACTGTATCATAAAAAAGTATATAAATCCTCACTCATATTGAGACCTCCTGGATGTTTACAATCGAACTGTAATATATAATTAGTTTCTAGGCGTCTTAGCTTTGACTCACGATCCCCTCCTCTTTTCTGCGGAGGAACTGAATCTATGACAAAGTATTTCAAATACTTTAAATTGCTATCATGACATGATTTAAAATGTCTTGCCAGGAACACTTAAAAATCCTTTACGTGCAGTTAACCACATGCCCCTGCTTTGATCTCCCGGGCTATTCTTCACTAACATATCACCCATATTTTTAGTTTTTCGAAATGTTATCATTGGGTTAGATGGTAATGACCTACCTATCACTGGGTCATCCCTTATTATGGGCCAACTACGCCTAACTATCGACCTTATCTGCTTTTCCTGCCTAGAAAAGGATAAAATAAGTCTTGTATGTTCTTGAGTTTCCTCATATTTTTTGTCTGCCCTCTTAGATCTCAATAGCAGGTCTTCTCTTGCCTGTTCCCTAGATCTTCTTATTGCTGTATCAACTATTTCTGACCTGTAACCCCTTGCTAAAAAACAGGCCCGACTCTCAGCTTGCTTCATGTGGGTTTCTAGGTCACTACTGCATATGCGTCTGATACGAAGCATCTTAATGACTTCATAGTCAATTTGACGGATCTGGCAACCCAGCTGGCTCTTAAATACAACAACCTCATAGTTCTGGGAGATCTTAATCTCCACATGGAAGATCACCTCAAGACTGAGGCACAATATCTATGTAAAGAACTCGCCAGCATACAGCTCGAACTTAAATCCCTGGCACCAACACACCGCGGGGGCCACCTATTAGACCCCATTTTTCCAATCACCCGGGGCTGATGGTGGAACAACCTAGTCCTGTCCCGTGGTCTGACCACCACCTCATAAAATTCTGTATACCCCCTCCTAAACAAATACCCGTGGAAAATATTGATCCGACTCGCCCACGCAGAAACTGGTCCAAGTTTGATCATAAGAGTTTTTCCAAGGCGCTTCAAAAACTCCACCCCTGCTGAACAATGATGTCAATCTAGCGAACATGTCAATTAATAAGTGGATAACAGAGGCACTGGACGAAGCAGCCCCCTGGACCACAAAGCCCCTTAAGCGTGAGTCAAAATCGGCACCCTGGTTTAATGATGAGCTCAGAATAGCCAAACAGGGATGCAAACGCCTAGAACGAAAATGGAGGATAGTTTTCTCAAAAGACTCGAAAGAAGCTTTTAAAGCAGCACAGAATAAATACCATTCCCTCCTAAAAAAGAGGCGCTCCATGTACTATAAAGAGAGAATCGACATGGCCAAGAACTCCTCTAAGGAACTGTATGCCACTCTGAAAGAGCTCTCGTCCCTGGAAAGAACACTCGCGACACCTTGCAGCTCTGAAGAGCGCTGCAACGTAATCGCAGACTACTTTCTACAAAAAGTGTCCACTATATATGATTCCTTTCCTGAGGAAGCCCGCAACTGCCTCAATGGTCCTAATGAGGAACGTAATGAGATTTGCCCGACACCCTTGTGCGAGTTCCTCACCCCATCCGTATTGGTGCTCAAGGAAATGGCTCTACAAATCAAATCGGGCTCCCCAGACGACCCAGCGGCACCAAACAGATTAAAGGAGGGCATTGAAATTATAATACCCAAAATACACGAACTAATGAATACATCCTTCAGTTGTGGAGAGGTTCCGCTGGCATGGAAACATGCGATTGTTATACCTCTAAAAAAAAAAAGCCCTCAGCCAATCCTGAGCTATTGGAGAACCTACGTCCCATCTCCTTGCTCCCCTACATATCTAAACTTACTGAAAAGGTTGTGAATAAACAATTGGTGGAGCATATCAATACACACAACCTTCTTCATCCAACGCAGTCTGGCTTTAGAGCATCCTTCTCTACTGAATCTGCTCTACTCTTCGCAACAGAGACTATACGGAGACGAGCGGATGCTGGTCAGACGGTGGCCTTGGTCCTGCTGGACCTAAGTGCCGCTTTCAACACAGTATCTCACAGGCTCCTTATCCAACGCTTAACGGTGTGTGGTCTTAATGGGATAGCGCTACAATGGATACGGTCTTATCTGAAAGATCGCAGCTTCCAAATTGTGCAAAACCTCCATCGATCCAAACCCCTTCCACTCCGCCAAGGGGTCCCACAGGGATCTATTCTGAGTCCCACCCTTTTTAACCTATACATTGGACCGTTGGCCAAAATTATGGACAAATACAAGATCTCTATGGTGTCGTATGCTGACGACACTCAGCTTGTGGTGACCCTGGCACAAGACTCTGGTGAATCGGCGCTACAATTCTCCTCATGTCTCAATGATCTGGCCTCCTGGATGTCCAACCACTGCCTTAAACTGAACGGTAGTAAGACGGAGGTCATGATCATTGGGAAATCACCCTCCATCTGGGATACAGCCTGGTGGCCTCAAACACTGGGGTCTGTCCCGGAGCCCAAAGCCGAGGTTAAAAACCTAGGAGTATGGCTCGACACCAAACTTTCTTTTGAGTCCTAAACCAGGAAAGTGGCGGGGAGATGCTTCAGCACCTTGAAGATGCTGAAAAAAACCCTTGACGTCCTCCCTGTATCAGCCAGAAAAACTTTAGTTCACACTCTGGTGACCTCACAACTCGATTATGGGAACGTCCTCTATTTGGGCGCACCAAAAGACTGCATGATGCGTCTTCAACGTATTCAAAAAGCAGCGGCACGCCTTGTTCTCAATCTTTCTAGCTGTGCTTCAACAACTAAAGCTCTAGACTCCCTACACTGGCTGCCTATCGAGAAAAGAGTTATTTTTAAGGCCATGTGTTTTTGTCACAGGAGCCTACAAGGGAAAGGCCCCAGCTACTTACATGATCTTCTCACTCCATACAATCCCAGCCGTCAATTAAGTTCGACAGGAGCACACCTGCTCAAAGTTCCCAGGATAAGGAAAGCTAGGATGGGCGCCCGATCTTTTGGCTACCTAGCGGCCAAGAACTGGAATACACTACCTCTATGGCTACGCGCAGAGAAATCTGAACCTACCTTCCGCAGAGGACTGAAAACCTGGTTGTATAAACATTAGTCCAGCAGTCTTTTATGCAGTTTTTGCTTCTAGCGCGGGGACACACCTTTGGGGTAGCCAGGCGCTCTACAAATGAACTATTATTATTATTATTATTATTATTATTATTATCTCCCCATATGGAATACTCTTAATTAAATGGGGGGGATGTGCACTTGAGGCATGAAGCAGTGTATTCCCTGCTGTTGATTTTCTAAATAATGTAGTGGTCAGACAATCGTCAATCACCTCAATCTGTACATCCAAAAATGTCACCATATTCCTGCTAATAGTTTTTTTTTTTTAAATTCTGTTTATTAAGTTTTCAGAACAGATAATCATCAAGCTGCCTCGCAGGGCAGTATTACCAACAACAAACAAAAACACAAAGACAACATCTGTGATTGGACATTCCGTGCAGTGTTAGCATGTGAATTTTCGTATGCCAGGGCCAGCTTTTGCTCTAAACGCCCCCTCCGGAGCCCTTGATGTCTAACCTTCATTTCTGTGTGGTGTCATTTTGCGCTTGGAGTGTTAAGTATTGTCTTAAGGGTTCCCAGATATCTTTAGGTCTGGACTGCGTCGGTAATTCCTCTGCATACAGTTCCAAGTTTTCTCTGCAGTACACTAGATCTTTAACCCATCTCTCAACCCGCGGTGCTAATTTACTTTCCCATGTCAACGCTATGCGTCTTTTGCGAGTAGTAAAGCAATCCTTACAAATTTCCCTATCGCCCCCTGATCTGTGGCACATATCCAAGCAAACATATCCTGGGTGTGCATTGTAGCGGTGTCTCCGACATGTCATGTATACTTTTTACTACTGCATCCCAGTATGATAATACCAGTCTACAATTCCATGCCAGGTGGTAAAAGTCTGCGTCCAGTTGACCACAGCGTGCACATTTACTTGAGTCTCGAAGACCAATTTTATAAAGTTTGAGAGGGGTGTGGTAGGTTTGGTGTATGAATTTGAAATGAATAATTCTGAGGTTGCCATTAGGTGTGAGTTTACCCGTTAATGTGCATATTTGTTCCCATTCAAGCAGTGTTAATTGCGGGTCTAGTGTGGCATTCCACCGCTCCAAGCTTTTATCCGCCGGTATGATCATTTCGTCCTTTACTTGTTTATATAGTTTGGTGATCAGCTGATGCTTGCTTGGGACTACCAATAGCAACTGTAGAGAATTAAGAGGAGAAGGTTCCTCAGGGAAGGTCGTGTAATGATCTCTGATAGCCGATTTTAGGCGGTGGATTGTAAACTGAAATAGCGCGGTGGGTTTAGTAATGTATTCAAGAGCTTCGTTAGTGATAAACTGTCCTTCTGGGTATATATCTTTCATGTGATTTAGCCCCACCTCCGTGAGAGAGCGTAGAGGGCCCGTTTCCTGTGTAGCGGATAGCGCCGCATGGTGCGCCAGGGGAGGGCCGGAGCGTAGATAGGGAGTTTGTTTGCAATTTTGCCAATAGCCTGCCAGGCCGCAATTGTAGTGTCTATAGTATTAATCTCCGCTCTAGGAGTCCCTCTGTGGGTGTGTGTCAGTATACCGGCGAGCGGGATAGGAGAAGCATCCCCATCCTCTATTGCAATGTGCGGAGTATATTCGTGAGGACGATACCAATAATATGCATATTGTGCGTGTGCGCACAGATAATACACATAGAAATCTGGCGCACAGAAGCCTCCCCGTGTATAATTCAGTGTCAGAGTGGTCCAACTTATTCTGGCTTGTTTGCCCCCCATATAAACCTTAGTAGATAGGTCCGTACTGTCGCGAAAAAGTGTTTGGAAAGTTTTATGGGGACGTTGCAGAATAGATATAAAAAGCGGGGGAGCATAACCATTTTTATTACCGCGATGCGGTCAGCTAAAGACAGCGGAAGGTGTAACCATTTATCCACTAGGCATTCAAGGGCAGCAGACGCCCGGCCAAAGTTCTCTCTAATCACAACCTCCGGGTCACGGTGTACCCAGACCCCGAGGTATTTAACCGGATCAGATGTCCATATCAGTGGGTATTCCATAGAGGGGGAGTGGTGACAGTTGTCAACGGGATCATAACCGATTTATCCCAATTAATTGTTAAGCCAGAAAAAAGACCGAATCGGATATATTCCCGTAATATAGGGGAGAGGTGACGTTGTGGCTCACGAACAAAGAGGACCATATCATCTGCATATAAAGATATGCCGACAGGTCGATGGTTGAAGTTGAGTGCTGATTCCCTATGTCTTTGTCTAATTATACACGCTAGTGGCTCAAGCACAAGTGCAAATACCAGAGGTGAGAGAGGACACCCTTGCCGAGTTCCTCTTGCTATGTGGAAAGGGTCTGAAGTGAGGCCTCCCACACGCACACGTGCTGAAGGATCTGTATATAGGACTTGCACCCATCGTGAGAACACTTTCGGGAACCCCATCCGATTTAAAATGTGGAACATATAACCCCACTCGATGGTGTCGAAGGCTTTGGCCGCATCGAGCATGATTGCTGCCGCCGGTAGTGTAGGGTCCAGAACATGAAACATGGCAAAGATCGTCCTGAGATTATGGGAAGTGGAACGTTCCGGTATAAAGCCGGATTGGTCAGGTAACACCAACCGGGGCATTAGGGGTTGGAGTTTATTAGCGAGAATTTTTGCCAGAATTTTCGTATCCAGGTTAATCAAGGACAGGGGGCGATATGACTCACATGATAATGGTGTTTTATCTTTTTAAGAAGTGTTATAATTAAGGCCTGCCTAAGGGAGGGGGCAGTATGCCCGATTCATGGGCCTCTGCATACATCTCCAGTATATAAGGGGTAAGAAGATCCACGTACGTCTTGTAAAATTCCGCCGTGAGACCGTCCGGGCCCGGAGCTTTGTTGTTGGGGAGAGAGAGTATTGCCGCTTTAACATCGGCTTCCTCTATTGGTTGACTGAGATACTCGCGCTGTCCATCCGATAGCCACGCACAGGCTATATCAGATAGGTAATTATTTAAGGCAGCGTCATCCATGCTCCCCCTTGAAGTATACATCTCTGTATAGTAATCCTTAAACTGATCAACTATTTCTTGGGGTGTAAAATGTTCCTTCCCGTGAGTGTCGACTATCTTAGTGATGTGATGATGATCAGTTCTGAACTTTAATCGAGATGCTAGGTTTCTACCTGGGCGCCCGCCCTCCCCATAGGCTCTGGCAACATGTCGACGAGCTATGTAGCGTGTTTCAGATTCTGCTAGTGTGTTGTACTCCGCAAGTAGTTCATGAATGTGTGCGAGGATAGAGGTCGAAGGAGAGTGCGAGTATTGTTTTTCAAGAGCATTTAACTCCTCCTCTGTCTTGGAGATCTTACCCCTAATGTCACGCAATATGCCCGCTGCTGTACTAATGCAAACCCCCTCACAGTAACTTTAAACGCTTCCCACAGCGTAGCAGCGCTAGTTACCGACCCCACATTTAGTTCAAAGTATTGTACAATGGCTTGTCTGATAGTATCTACATAAGTGGGATCTAATAGTGCCTCGGCTCGGAAGCGCCATGTGAAGGGACGGTGTAGACCTGTGGGAATGTGAAGTTCCAGGCGTATGGGATTATGGTCCGATAACGTGCGTGGTAATTTGTGAACTTGTGTAACCCATCCGTTGGCTTCCTCATTTAACAACCAGTAGTCGAGTCTAGACCAACTATTATATGCTGGGTTTATATGTGTACCCTCCTTGGCGTCCGCATTCCGTACTCGCCATACGTCCACCAGACCTAGCTCCGACATAGCGTCTCTGATGCATTGGGCTACTTTTTGAGTGCGGGCGCCAAGCGGATTCGATTTGTCCAAAGTAGGGTCCAAATGCGTATTAAAGTCCCCCCATATGATTGCAGCATCTGGCCAAGTGCGCAAAGTGTTAAGCATTTGTGTAAATGTGTGTGGGTCATCTACTATCGGCCCGTAAATATTGACAATAGTTACCCTTGACCTTCCTAATTTCCCGTGCACCATGGCCCAGCGTCCCTCTCTATCCGTGTGAGAATCAATTGGTGTGAAGAGTATACCCCTTTTGATTAGAGTGAGTACCCCCTGGCATAACTGGAAAATGACGATGCTAGTTTGTACCCAGCCCATTTACGTGCTATTTTGGATTCTGTTATGGGAGTCAAGTGGGTTTCCTGTAAAAGTGCTATATTGACCCCATGTCTATCTAAATAGGCAAATACCTGGCGAATCTTTTTGGAGAGTTCAGACCGCGTATGTTCCACGTTAAACAGGTATATTTATCACCCATAGTTGACCCTGTCAGGAACAGCTATGATCAGATCTTGATTTACAGCTCCAGCATTGTCAGACATATTTAGGCAGTGCAGTTGAAATAATAGTCCAATCACTTTAAACAAACTTTTGAGAAACAAAAAGTAAGCCCCTCCCCCACCCACTTTGACAGCCCCAATTTGCCAAAGCCCTTTCCCAAAAATTGAAACAACCTCCGAAAGCTGCAAAAACTGCAACTAGTAGTTTGGGGAACACCCATTGGGGGACGTAGCGGCGTAATCCACTCCCATTGGAAACAGGGAGGGGGCCGCCATATAGAGCATCAACCTCTCGTGGGTTAACATCGACATTTAGGAAAGCAGGTCATATAGTGATGTAGGCCCTGGTGTGACAAAGCTGTAGTATGCACATCAAACTATATCAACTCCTCACCCGATGCCCCCCCACCATCACAACACCCCAGTGTAATAATCAAGTCGTACCACATGTGCGGGGCGTTCGTGAACCTGAAAAGAACAGGGTTAACATTACAACTTGGCGCAGCTGCGGAGTGCAAGATAATAACATTAATTGCACTTGACTTGACGGCCACATATTTCAATGTTCAGCTCAATTCCATCAGTCGTCAATATCCGATGTGTCCGGGGGGCTTTCTTTTACGGCGTAGAGATTTAGCAAAGTCCATTGCTAGTTTGGAGTTGGTGAAGATTTTTGCCTCATCATTCTCGCCGATACGGAGGCGGGCAGGATAAAGCATGGCGTAAGGAATCCGTTCGGCCATTAGCACTTTCTTAACAGTTTGGAATTCCTTCCGTG
Organism: Calotriton arnoldi; assembly: GCA_963921515.1. NCBI lineage: Eukaryota > Metazoa > Chordata > Amphibia > Caudata > Salamandridae > Calotriton > Calotriton arnoldi. The sequence goes on from CAWUFW010022997.1 coordinate 28,723, forward strand.
CCGCTTGCACCGTGGTTGTAAAATCCGGATAAAAGGACAGTACATTACCCTGATAATTTATGATGCCTCTTTCACGAGTAATACGTAGCACTGCATCTCGATCTCTAAAATTTAGGAGGCGCGCAATGATGGGCCTTGGCGCGGCGCCAGGAGGAGGTCGGGCAGCTAGAGATCTGTGGGCCCTCTCTACAATCAGCAAAGCAGACATATTGTCCGCGCCACATACGTCCCGTAGTAAAGACTCAACATAAGTTTCCAGGCGGCCCACATTTGTAGACTCCGGCAGACCAAGAATGCGTATGTTATTACGCCTTGAGCGCGCCTCCAAATCCTCGTTCTTGGCCTGAATGATCGCTAGTATTTTTTCAATATCAGTAGCCTTAGCTGTGACCTGTTGCAGGCTATCCTCGTTAGTAGAAATGCGTTGTTCTGCCTCGTCTAGTCGTACAGACTGGTTGTCTAACTTGGAAGACATATGGTCCATGCGATCATTGAGAGCTTTGATGTTGCCATCAATGGATTGAAGGCTTGCCTGTATGGCCGTTAGAGTTTTTTCCAAAGCCGTGGGAGTCGGGAGACAGAATCCAGTTCAGAATCAGAGACCGCAGTCTGTGACGATTTGCCAGACTTGCGTGTCTCAAAGTTGAGACGTGGCTGATTTTTTCAGGCTTACCCATGATGACCAAGAAACCAGCTAGTCGGAGGCCACGCAGCGCCCACAAGGTCCTGACTACTAGATCACCGCTACAAAGAGCGCTCCAATACCGCCCAGTATATGTGCCAATGCCGGACGGCGCAGCGTGCAGCGGTCTAGGAAAACCCCAAAGCAGGAATTTCAGGTCACTTGTGTGGGCGCAACTTGGTGAGGCACAGCCCCGTGATGGGCCCCAAGATCCCGCAGTGGGTTAACCCTGCCCACCGGTGCGGTAAAGCAAGTAAAGCAATAACCAAATTATCAAAAGCGCTTTGATGGTGGAGCGGTATACCCAGATATTCAGTAATGAAGCGGCAGTGGCAACTCAACCTCACGGGGCCCCAACGTGCAGGCAGCCACCGGGCGATGGGCCTCCAGCCAATCAGTTCATCAGACCAAGCAGCAGCAAACAGGCCCCCCAGGCCACAGGACGGTGTTCATGTAATTCACTCCCTTTGCTGGAGAATATGTCCGCTTGAGGTAAACACCCCGTGCCTCTGCCTTCTGTCTCCGCTCACTCCCAGCCGCTCAAATGTAAGGAGGCGCGCACTCACCGCTCTGTTGGCATTCAGGTCCGGGCGCCGGGTCCCCGAGCCCCGCAGCGCCCACGGGCCCTCCCAGAGCGTGACAATCGGAGATCACCCGGCTCTGAGCAGCGCAGCACCCGCCGATTCCGGCACCCGCTAATCCGCCGTAAGGATCAAGGCTCGCTCTCGTCCAATTCCCGATCCGCCCGTCACTAGGGTCCGGTGCTCCGCGGTGAGTCACTGCAGGCCAGTCTCGACCCCCGCTTGCCGTCCGCACGGAGCCAGAACCACCGGCACCCGACGCGCGTCCACAAATGCACCAGCCAGTAGCTCACCAGTGTCGGCAGCTCCCGCTACAAGGAATCCAGGCCCCGCTCTTCACAGCAGTGCAGTCGCCATTTTGCACCCGGGCCCGCACTTCAGCAATCCCATCACAGGCATCGGTGTGTTCCGCCAACCACCAACTCGTTCCAGTCGGATGCCCTTTGCTCAGGCACACACCACCAGTTGGAAAACGGCGTCGATGACTCCCAGAGAGGCAGGATATTAGCAGGATAATAACGGCGGCCGGCAGAGCTACACTACAGTGCGGCCATCTTGCCGCGCGCCAAGCCACGCCCCTATATTCCTGCTAATAGTTGAGGTAAAATGTAAATTAATGTCATTCTTGTTTATATTTATATAATAGCGTTTATTTCGGGCACTGCCCATAAAACACAATCAATCAATACAGCATACAGCATGAATGCTCTAAAATACTTTGTGCAAATAATCATAGGTGGAAATGTCATACTATAAAAACAGATTAAAAATTAATATAGCAATTAAAAGGGAAAAATCATCATTTAAACAGCTGAGTTAAAAGGCTATGGATACAAAAATTACACAGTTAAGTTACTATTGACAGTGTTACTTCAAGGAAATTCATATATTTACAACAGAGAAAGTGTGCAAAAAGGCAAACGTTAGAAGTTTAGACAAGGTTAGAAAGGAAAACAAAGTACAACAGTTTATATGCTTATGTACATTTTTCCACATAGCCAGAAACATAAGTGAATGGTAAAAATGGATGCACTCAGTAGGAATTTTGAGACAATACCAGTAAACAGAAAGAATGCCATGACCGAGCAGAGTTTTATCGACTCTCTATCAAGTTTTGGAATTGATAGTAGCCTTCCTTCTTAGGGCCCAGGCAATGTGTAGGTACCGTGAGACCGTAAGGGCTAAAAGCTCTCTGGTGTCACTCTTAAATAGTCTCACCGCTTCCCAATAATGTCTCACACCCATAAGATTACTGGCGGCCACCAACCACGTTTTTCGGGCCTTCCTATAAAGAGGACAGAATAAAAGAAAATGGGTCTCTGTTTCTTCTATATTTGGGCAATTTGAACAAGAGCTAATCTTGGGAGAGCTGTTAAGCCATTTAGAAGTGTAAGATCTCAGGGGCAAAACCCCGCGCCTGTATTGGACTTACAGACATTTTGATTCATATGGGTACATCCTGTTCATATATGGTTCAAACTCTGGTATGCACTTATGATTCAGGAACTTGCCTGTGAGGGTATTAGATTGATGTGCAACCCATGTCTGAGCTAACACTACCTCCCAAACCAACTGTTTAGCCCTTAGAGCATCAGCTTTTACCATTGATTCCGAGTCTGTCCAAAACTCGGGGGTGCCTAATTTGAGTGTTGTTTCATGGATATGTTTCAGCCAGGGTGTTTTCAAATTTCTATCCAAAGCCAAAAGGTCTTTCACACACTCTCTATAAGATGTTAATTCATGCGTAGTCCATAACCTGATCCAATATAATAAGGGTTTTAAAACAGCTGTTAGGTGAATAGGATTAAGAGACAAATCAAGACGTATGGGGGTAGGGGGAGAACTTTGAGGAAGTTTAAATAAAGATTTGATGAATCTATTTTCAACCTTTGTTAATCTTTCAGCATCAACATAGCCCCAGATCTCTGCTCCATATAATGCCGATGTCACAACTGAAGCATTATATATAATATATATATAAATGTTTGTTTAATATACACAACCAGCTCAAAACACTAATCCTTAGGCCGCATACATGGCCCCAACAGACACTGCATGTACCAGTTCGTACATAATGTACAGTACTGATGCAAGAGTGACATGTACAAATATTTCCTCATTTTCCTCCTCAGGTGATGCTGCATATGTACTCTCTCCTCATTTCCTCACACCTTACAGACATGCAACCACTGTACATCAGCGTCAGTACATTAGGGCCACATACGTACACAAGTCATCATAGAGTACCCTTTGACCCCCAGAAGTCACGATTCAGATTCTTTGACCTTACGTGGGTGCTGCTGTACTCCCCTGAAGTTGTGTGCAAGATATAAGTAGCCTCTTGTGTCTTGCACAACATAACGTTAAATCATGGCTTACACATACCTCTGGCCTCTAACAAAGGTCTGAATCTGGGTAACCAGGCCACTGTACAAAATACAGGAGAGGGTACGCAGGTGCCAGAACAGCTGGTTGACACTTTTTTCTCCTGAGCAACCTGTTGTGTTAAGACCTTTATGTGGTTTGCAGTCTGCTGTCAATGATGATTGGTGGACATTTAACACTCTGTCCATAAATTCCACCTGAGACAACTTTGTAAGACATACATAATGTATGTAAACTACAGCTGTTGTCACTAGTCAAAAGATCGGAAATGCAATACATTAGGGGCTTGTCAGTCATTAATGTGGACAAGTCTCAAAGGACTCCATTGCCCTAGGGGATTAAATGTCAGTGTGTGTGTGAGACCTCCCTGGACAGAATAACAATAGGGGCCTTATTCATAATGGGCTTCTGCACTCATGGTGGAGGTCCCACAGTTGTGGGGGAGTCTCTGTAATCTCTGCAATGAGAATTTTCATTGCGGATATCCCGCCCAGAGTGCAGAGACTCCCCCACAACTGTGTGCCTTCAACACGAGAGCAGAGACTCGTTGTGAATCAGGTCCCATGTATTTGTGTGTGTTGCAACTCATGTGGCAGTGTGGCTATATGTCTGTCATATATACACCATAGTTCCAGTAGACTTGTGTAATGATATCGATAGTCTGTGCTCACAGCTGCTATTTTTTTCAGCACGATGCGTGATGTGCCACTCCAGGCCAGTTGGTTATTTTGTGGAAACTGAGATCAGTTTTACTATGGAATGAAAAAGACTACAAGTCCCAGAATTCAAAGTGAAAACCTGGACTAGATCAGCACATCATGAAGGGACCAGGGGAACTTGGCTGGGATGTGTACCTAGAAGCAGTTTCCCTCATGCATACAACAAACGACTACTGGCCCTATTCAAAAAGGCTAGGCATATTTTGTGTGATGTATGACACAGTGTAGCTGCCACTGTCTGATCTGTTAATGTTATACTAACTGTTAGACCTGGCACCATTGGCGTGGGTCTCCCTTCCATTTTTTGCTGTTGCCTCCTGTGTTTTTGCTATGTTTTTGCTGGTCTAGATGCTTTGGGCACTTTGCCACTGCTTTTCAGTGCCAAAGTGCAAGTGTTCCCTGTTGTAAATTGATGTAATGGATTAGTGATTCCATGATTGGCTGATTTGATTTACTTGTCAGACCATAGTACAGTGCAACATGTGTGCCCAGGGCCTGTAGGGCAAATGCTGCTGGTGGGCTTGCAGCACTGATTGTGCCACCCACAGAAGCAGCTTGTAAAATGTGGCTCAGGCCTGCCATTGCAGAGCCTGTGTGCAGTCTGGGACTGCCATGTCGACTTGGCAAGTGCACACACTTGCCAGTCCCTAAACCTTCCCTTTGCTACATGTTAGTCACCCCTAAGGTAGGCCCAAGGTACCCCTGTGGGCAGGGTGCATTGTATGTGAAAGGTAGGACATGCCCTGATGTGTGTGGCATGTCCTGATAGTGAAATACTGCCAATTTCGTTTTTCCCTATTGCAAGGCTATCTGTTCCCATAGGCCAGAATGGGCAGTTAGTTTATAACATCTTATAAACAAAACTGGCCCTAGGAACATGATCGGAAAATAAAGTTTAGTATGCCTGAACTCAGAATGTTAACCCTTTGGGTGCTCATGACGGAATGGTTCCGTCATGAGCACCAGTGCTAATGTGCTCATGAATGAACCATTCGGTCATGAGCACATGCTCAGAAAACCCCTCTGCTGCAGACAGCAGAGGGATTTCCCTTTTTTTTTTTGCCTGGGGAGGTGGGGAAGAGCTTCCCCAACCTCCCCAGGCCTATTTTTGCATTTCGTTGCAATGACGATAGCGCGCATGGCACGCTATCGTCATTTCAATGAAAACGAAACTGAAACTTAGTTTCAGTTTCTCAGTTTCGATGCTTGTGGGTCTATCTCAGCCCCCCGAGCACCGAAAAAGATGGGAGAGGTATCGTTGGAAAGGGGAGAATCTCCCCTTACCAATGCTACCCTTCCCTAGTGGATCCCTGCTTGGGGCTCACCCCAGGAGGGCAATCCCCAAGCAGGGATCCACCCACTAGCACCAGGGAGGGGGGAGCAGCCCCTTGGGCAAGGGCCTTTGCTCCCCCCATATTGTTTCAGGCACAACAGTCTTTCTGCCCCCCCTGGGGGGCAGATAGGGGCAGAAAGCCCACTAGAAACCAGGGATTTTTTTTATTGATGTAGGGGTGGGGGCTGCTTGAAAAGGGCATGACAATGCCCCCACCCCCCAGAGAAATGTCAGTCTTTCTGTCCCCCCAGGGGGCAGACGGGGGCAGTAGCCAGGGATTTTTTTTTAATTGATGTTGGGGTGGGGGCTGCCCAAAATGGGCATGACAATGCGCCCACCCCCAGTGAAATTCCAGTCTTTCTGCCCCACCTGGGGGCAGATGGGGGCAGTAGCCCCCAATCTGTCCCCCGGGGAGGCAGAAAGCCCATTAGAAACCGGGGATTTTTTTTTATTGATGTAGGGGTGGGGCTGCCCAAGATGGGTAGGCCAATGCCCCCACCCCCCCCCAAAAAAAATGCAACAGTATTTCTGCCCCCCCAGGGGCAGATGGGGGCAATAGCCCATGATCTTACCCCGGGAGGGGGGCAGAAAGCCCACTAGGCACCAGGGATTTTTTTATTTTTTAATAATGTAAGGGTGGGGGCTGCCCAGAATGGGCATGATAATGCCCCCACCCCAAAAACAATTACCACAGTCTTTCTGCCCTTCCCCGGAGGCATATTGGGGCAATAGTCCCTTATCTGCCCCCCGGGGGGGGGGGGCAAAAAGCCTACTAGGTATCAGGAATTGTTTTTTTTTTAAATTCAGGGGTGAGGTCAGCCCAGAATGGGCATGCCAATGCCCACATCTCCCCAAAAAATGCCACAGTCTTTCTTTCCCCCCCGGGGGCGGATGGGGGCAGTGGCCCCTGATCTGCCCCCGGGGGGCAGAAAGCCCACTAGGTGCCAGTGATCATGCTGGCTTTTTTTTATGCATGGGGGTGGGGGCTGCCCAGGCAACTCCCCCCCCCGATTTCCCCCCAGGGCGGCGGAAAGCCCACTAGGTACAGACTTGTTTTTAGCAATGTGCCTACCTGTGGATTTTTGGCCCTAGCGCAGCCGGCACATAGGGAAACCTAGCAAACCTGTACATTTATTAAAACTAGACACCAAGGGGAATCCAGGATGGGGTGACTTGTGTTCCTCTCACCAGGTTCTGTTACCCAGAATCCCTTGCAAACCTCAAACGTAGTTAAAAAAAACACATTTTCCTCACATTTCTGTGATGGATAGTTCTGGGATCTGTGTGGATCCACAAAATTCCACCCACCCCGCATTCCCCAAAGTCTTCAGAGAAAAATGGTACCTCACTTGTGTGGGTAGGCCTTGTGCCCGCGACAGGAAATGGCCCAAAACGCAACGTGGACACACCACATTTTCTCCGTGAAAACTGACCCTTTTTTTGCAAAGTGCCTAGCTGTTGATTTTGAACCCTAGCTCTGCCGGCACCTAGGGAAACTTGGCAAACCTGTACATTTTTTAAAACTAGACACTCAGGGGAATCCAGTATGGGGTGACTTATCTGGCTCTCACCGGGTTCTGTCACCCAGAATCCCTTTCAAACCTCAAACTTTGTAAAAGAAAAAACACATTTTCCTCACATTTTTGTGGTGGAAAGTTCTGGAATCTGCGTGGATCCACAAAATTCCACGCACCCCGCATTCCCCAATTCTTCTGAGAAAAATGGTACCTCACTTGTGTGGGCAGGCCTTGTGCCCGTGACAGGAAACGGACCAAAACGCAACGTGGACAAACCACATTTTCATAGTGAAAACTGACCCTTTTTTTGCAAAGTTCCTAGCTGTCGATTTTGAACCTTAGCTCTGCCGGCACCTAGGTAAACCTAGCAAACCTATACATTTTTGAAAACTAGACACCCAGGGGAATCCAGCATGAGGTGACTTGACTGGCTCTCATCAGGTTCTGTTACCCAGAATCCCTTGCAAACCTCGAAATTTGTCCAAAAAAACACATTTTCCTCACATTTCTGTGGTGGAAAGTTCTGGAATCTGCGTGGATCCACAAAATTCCACCCACCCCGCATTCCCCAAAGTCTTCCGAGAAAAATGGTACCTCACTTGTGTGGGTAGGCCTAGTGCCCGTGACAGGAAATGGCCCAAAACGCAACGTGGACACAACACATTTTCACAGTGAAAACGGACCCTTTTTTTGCAAAGTGCCTAGCTGTAGATTTTGAACCCTAGCTCTGCCGGCACCAAGGGAAACCTAGCAAACCTATACATTTTTGAAAACTAGACACGCAGGGGAATCCAGGATGGGGTGTCTTGTCTGGGTCTCACCAGGTTCTGTTACCCAGAATCCCTTGCAAACCTCAAAATTTGTCAAACAAAACACATTTTCCTCACATTTCTGTGGTGGAAATTTCTGGAATCTGTGTGGATCCACAAAATTCCACCGAGCCCGCATTCCCCAAAGTCTTCTGAGAAAAATGGTACCTCACTTGTGTGGGTGGGTCAAGTACCCGTGACAGGCAAGGGCCCAAAACCTATTGAGGCGACTTCAAAATTACCTATCACAAAACAACGTGGTTTTGCAAGGGGGTCCCATGAGTTTTTGGCCCCGGGCTTGGCGGCCATCTAGGGAAACCTACCAAACCCACACATTTCTGAAAACTAGACACCCGGGGGAGTCCAGCAAGGTATGGCTTGCGTGGGTCCCCCAACCTTTCCCTACCCAGCCTCCTCTGCAAACCTCAAATTTAGCTGAAAAAAAATCACTTTTTTCTCAAATTTCTGTGTGGGAAAGTTCTGGAATCTGCGTGGATCCATAAATTTCCTTCTACACAGCATTCCCCAAGGTCTCCTGATAAAAATGGTACCTCACTCGCGTGGGTGGGTCAAGTACCCGCGACAGGCAAGGGCTCAAAACCTATTGAGGCGACATCAAAATTACCTATCACAAAACAACCTGGTTTTGCAAGGGGGGTCCCATGAGTTTTTGGTCCCGGGCTCGGTGGCCACCTAGGGAAACCTACCAAACCCACACATTTCTGAAAACTAGACACCCGGGGGAGTCCAGCAAGGTATGGCTTGTGTGGGTCCTCCAACATTTCCCTACCCAGAATCCCCTGCAAACCTCAAATTTTGTTGAAAAAATCTATTTTTCATCACATTTCTGTGTGGGAAAGTTGTAGGATCACTGGGCTGACACAAATTTCCTACCACCCAGCATTCCCCAAGGTCTCCGATAAAAATGGTACCTCACTTGTGTGGGTAGGCATAGTGGCTGCAACAGGAAATGGCCCAAATCGTACTGTGGAGACTTTAAAATTACCTATAACAAAACTACCTGGTTTTGGGGGGGGCACCTGGGGTTTTGGCCCTGGGCTCGCCACCATCTAGGGAAACCTACCAAACCCATACATTTCTGAAAGGTAGACACCCTGGGGAGTCTAATGAGGTATGGCTTGCGTGGATCCCCCAACGTTTCCCTACCCAGAATCCCCTGCAAACCACAAATTTAGCTGAAAAAAAAACATTTTCCACATATTTTTGTGTACAATCACAGTGGCAGCACAAATGTCCTATCCCACAGCGTTCTCCTTAGTGTCCCGAGTAAAATGATACCTCACTTGTGTGGGTGTCCAACGCAGAATTGGCTAAAAATGTACTTTAAAAAAAATGTAGCGCTTAGAATTCTCGGTGCTATACCCTTATTCTCTATGTTTTGGGCTCTTCCCAGTCACAGGCCCTTGCCCCACCCACACAAGTGAGGTATCATTTTACTCGAGAGACTGAGGGGAACGCTGTGGGGTAGGACATTTGTGCTGGCACGGTGATTCCACCCAAACATACATTTGAGGTTTGCAGGGTAGGAAAACATTGGGGTATCCACGCAAGCCATACCTCGCTGGACTCCCCTGGGTGTCTAGTTTTCAGAAATGTGTGGGTTCGGTAGTTTTGCAAGATGGCCGCTGAGCCCGGGGCCAAAAACCCAGGTGACCCCTCTTGCAAAACCAGGTTACTTTGTGATAGGTCATTTTGATGTCTCCTCAATACGTTTTGGGCCCTTGCCTGTCACGGGTACTTGACCCACTCACGCGAGTGAGGTATCATTTTTATCGGGAGACCTGGGGGAACGCTGGGTGGGAGGAAATTTGTGGATCCACATGGATTCTAGAACTGTCCCACACAGAAATTTGAGAAAAAAGTGATTTTTTCAGCTAAATTTGAGGTTTGCAGGGCATTCTGGGTAGGAAAACGTTGGGGGATACATGCAAGCCATACCTCTCTGGACTCCCCCGGGTGTCTAGTTTTCAGAAATGTGTGGGTGTGGTAGGTTTCCCAAGAAGGCCACCGAGCCCGGGGCAAAAAACCCAGGTGACTCCCCTTGCAAAACCAGGTTGTTTTGGTATAGGTCATTTTGATGTCTCCTCAATACGTTTTGGGCCCTTGCCTGTCGCGGGTACTTGACCCACCCACGCGAGTGAGGTACCATTTTTATCGGGAGACCAGGGGGAACGCTGGGTGGTAAGAAATTTGTGGATCCACATAGATTACAGAACTCTCCCACACAGAAATATGAGAAAAAGTAATTTTTTTCAGCTAAATTTGAGGTTTGCAGGGGATTCTGGGTAGGAAAACGTTGGGGGACCCAAGCAAGCCATACCTTCCTGGACTGCCCCGGGTGTCTAGTTTTCAGAAATGTGTGGGTTTGGTAGGTTTCCCAAGATGGCCACCGAGCCCGGGGCCAAAAACCCAGGTGACCCCCCTTGCAAAACCAGGTCATTTTCGGAGACATAGGGGGCATCTGCGTTTTTGGTCCTGAGTCGGCAGCCATCTAAAGAAACCTACCAAACCCACACATTTCTGAAAACTAGAGACCCAGGGGAGTCCAGGGAGGTATGGCTTGTGTGGTCCCCCAACGTTTTCCTATCCAGAATCCCCTGCAAACCTCAAATTTTGATGAAAAAATCACTTTTTTCTCAAATTTCTGTGTGGGTAAGTTCTGGAATCTACGTGGATCCACAAATTTCCTACCACCCAGCGTTCCCCCAGGTCTCCCTATAAAAATGGTACCTCACTCGCATGGGTGGGTCAAGTACCCGCGACAGGCAAGGGCCCAAAACGTATTGAGGAGACATCAAAATGACCTATCACAGACCAACCTGGTTTTGCAAGGGGGGGTCACCAGGGTTTTTGGCTTGGGACTCGGCGGCCATCTTGGAAAACTACCAAACCCACACATTTCTGAAAACTAGACACCCGGGGGAGTCCATGAAGGTATGGCTTGTGTGGATCCCCCAAAGTTTTCCTACCCAGAATGCCCTGCAAACCTCAAATTTAGCTGAAAAAATCACTTTTTTCTCAAATTTCTGTGTGGGAAAGTTCTGGAATCCACGTGGATCCACAAATTTCCTACCACCCAGCGTTCCCCCAGGTTTCCTGATAAAAATTATACCTCACTCGCATGGGTGGGTCAAGTACCCGCCACAGGCAAGGGCCTAAAAACGTATTGATGAGACATCAAAATGATCTATCACAAAAAAACCTGGTTTTGCAAGAGGGGTCACCTGGGTTTTTGGCCCCGGGCTCGGCGGCCATCTTGGAAAACGATCAAACCGACACATTTCTGAAAACTAGACACCCGGGGGAGTCCAGCGAGGTATGGCTTGCGTGGATCCCCCAACGTTTTCCTACCCAGAACGCCCTGCAAACCTCAAATTTAGCTGAAAAAAACACATTTTCCACATATTTTTCGGTGGAATCACCGTGCCGGCGCAAATGCCCTACCCCACAGTGTTCCTCTCAGTCTCCCGAGTAAAATTATACCTCACTTGTATGGGTGGGGCAAGGGCATGTGACTGGGAAGAGCCCAAAACATAGGGAATAAGGGTATAGCACCGAGAATTCTAAGCGCTACATTTTTTAAAAATATGTTTTTAGCCAATTCTGCATTGGACACCCACACAAGTGAGGTATCATTGTACTCGGGACACTAAGGAGAACGCTGTGGGGTAGGACATTTGTGCTGCCACGGTGATTCCACACAAAAATATGAGGAAAATGTGGGTTTTTCAGCTAAATTTGAGGTTTGCAGGGCACTCTGGGTAGGGAAACGTTGGGGGATCCACGCAAGCCATATCTCATTGGACTCCCCAGGGTGTCTAGTTTTCAGAAATGTATGGGTTTGGTAGGTTTCCCTAGATGGCAGCGAGCCCAGGGCCAAAACCCCAGGTGCCCCCCAAAACCAGGTAGTTTTGTTATAGGTAATTTGAAGTCTCCACAGTACGATTTGGACCATTTCCTGTTGCAGCCACTATGCCTACCCACACAAGTGAGGTTCCATTTTTATCTGGAGACCTGGGGGATCGCTGGGTGGTAGGAAATGTGTGTCAGCCCGGTGATCCTACAACTTTCCCACACAGATATGTGAGAAAAAATAGTTTTTTTCAACAAAATTTGAGGTTTGCAGGGGATTCTGGGTAGGGAAATGTTGGGGGACCCACGCAAGCCATACCTTGCTGGACTCCCTCGGGTGTCTACTTTTCAGAAATGTGTGGGTTTGGTAGGTTTCCCTAGGTGGCCGCCAAGCCCGGGACCAAAAACTCATGGGACCCCCCTTGCAAAACCAGGTTGTTTTGTGATAGGTAGTTTTGAAGTCGCCTCAATAGGTTTTGGGCCCTTGCCTGTCGCGGGTACTTGACCCACCCACACAAGTGAGGTACCATTTTTCTCTGAAAACTTTGGGGAATGCGGGCTGGGTGGAATTTTGTGGATCCACTCAGATTCCAGTACTGTCCACCACAGAAATGTGAGGAAAATGTTTTTTTTTTTAAATTGTGAGGTTTGCAAGGGATTCTGGATAACAGAACCTGGTGAGAGCCAGACAAATCACCCCACCCTGGATTCCCCTGGGTGCCTAGTTTTCAAAAATGTATAGGTTTGCTACGTTTCCCTAGGTGCCGGCAGAGCTAGGGTTCAAAATCTACAGCTAGGCACTTTGCAAAAAAAGGGTCCGTTTTCACTGTGAAAATGTGTTGTGTCCATGTTGCGTTTTGGGCCGTTTCCTGTCGCAGGCACTAGGCCTACCCACACAAATGAGGTACCATTTTTCTCATAAGACTTTGGGGAATGGGGGTGGGTGGAATTTTGTGGATCCACGCAGATTCCAGAACTTTCCACCACAGAAATGTGAGGAAAATGTGTTTTTTTGGACAAATTTTGAGGTTTGCAAGGGATTCTGGGTAACAGAACCTAGTGAGAACCAGACAAGTCACCCCATCCTGGATTCCCGTTGGTGTCTAGTTTTCATAAATGTATAGGTTTGCTAGGTTTCCCTAGGTGCCGGCAGAGCTAGGGTTCAAAATCTACAGCTAGGCACTTTGCAAAAAAAGGGTCCTTTTTCACTGTGAAAATGTGGTGTGTCCACGTTGCGTTTTGGGCTGTTTCCTGTCGTGGGCACTAGGCCTACCCACACAAGTGAGGTACCATTTTTCTCCGAAGACATTGGGGAACGCCGAGTGGGTGGAATTTTATGGATCTACGCAGATTCCAGAACTTTCCACCACAGAAATGTGAGGAAAATGTGTTTTTTGGACACATTTTTAGGTTTGCAAGGGATTCTGGGCAACAGAACCTGGTGAGAGCCAGTCAAGTCACCCCATCCTGGATTCCCCTTTGTGTCTAGTTTTCAAAAATTTATAGGTTTGCCAAGTTTCCTTAGGTGCAGGCAGAGTTAGGGTTCAAAATCTAGAGCTAGGCACTTTGCAAAAAAAGGGTCAGTTTTCACTGTGAAAATGTGGTGTGTCCACGTTGCGTTTTGGGCCGTTTCCTGTCACGGGCCCTAGGCCTACCCACACAAGTGAGGTTCCATTTTTCTTGGAAGACTTTGGGGAACGCGGGGTGGGTGGAATTTTGTGGATCCATGCAGATTCCAGAACATTGCACCACAGAAATGTGAGGAAAATGTGTTTTGTTTGACAAATTTTTAGGTTTGCAAGGGATTCTGGGTAACAGAACCTGGTGAGAGCCAGTCAAGTCACCCCATCCTGGATTCCTCTGGGTGTCTAGTATTCAAAAATGTATAGGTTCGCTAGGTTTCCCTAGGTGCCGGCAGAGTTAGGGTTCGAAAATCTACAGCTAGGCCCTTTGCAAAAAAAGGGTCCATTTTCACTGTGAAAATGTGGTGTGTCCACGTTGCGTTTTGGGCCGTTTCCTGTCGCGGGCACTAGGCTTACCCACACAAGTGAGGTACCATTTTTCTCAGAAGACTTTGGGGAATGCGGGGTGGGTGGAATTTTGTGGATCCACTCAGATTCCAGAACTTTCCACCACAGAAATGTGAGGAAAATGTGTTTTATTTTTCAAATTGTTAGGTTTGCAAGGGATTCTGGGTAATAGAACCTGGTGAGAGCCAGTCAAGTCACCCCATCCTGGATTCCCCTGGGTGTCTAGTTTTAAAAAATGCATAGATTTGCTAGGTTTACCTAGGTGCCAGCAGAGCAAGGGTTCAAAATCTACAGCTAGGCACTTTACAAAAAAAGGGTCAGTTTTCACTGAAAAAATAAAGTGTGTCCACGTTGCTTTCTGAGCCGTTTTCTGTCGCGGGCACTAGGCCTACCCACACAAGTGAGGTACCATTTTTATTGGGAGACTTAGCGCAACACAGAATTGTAGAGCAACTGTTATTACCTATTGACTTTCGATGCATTTCTGCCTTCCAAATGAAAGACAATGTGTAAAAAAGAAGTCATTTTGAAAAATGACCTAAAATTCTCATGCTAGTATGGGTACTCACAATTTCGGAAATGTGCAAATATCTACTGTTTCTAAACTCTATATTTTGTTACAATTTCAGAAATACATAGGTGTCTTTCATACTTATTTTTCCATGTATATATTTTCCCAAATTAATTGCTATATACCCGGTACATAATAAAAAAACATTGCAAGACGCTGCTCAGTTATTGGCTCAGGGTTCGTCGGGTTCTTGGTGACCCTACAAGTCCTATATATCCCCACAACCAGAAAGGTCCAGCGGATGTAACGGTATATTGTTTTCAAACAGATGTCATAATTAGAAGAAGTTACAGGTGAAAACGTTGACACAAATGGCTGTTTTTTTCAACTAATTTTCAATTTTTCCTATATTCAACTGTTAGTTTCTATAAAGAAACCTTGAAGGATCTACACAAATGACCCCTTGCTGAATTCAGAATTTTGTGTACTTTTCCAAAATGTATAGCTTTCCAAGATCCATTATTGCTTTCATACCCATTTTTACCATTAACTGGAAGGAGGTTGAAAGCACAAAAAATATCAAAAATAGTCTATGTCTCAGAAAAATGCCAAAACTGTGTAAAAATCTTTGGTTTTCTGACAAAAGTCTGCTTGTCCCTGAAATCTGGGAAGATGTTGATTTCAGCACCACAACCCCATTTTTGATACCATTTGCAGGGAAAAAAACAGACGCTTTCATCTGTAGCCCTTTTTTCCCATTTTTCCCACCCCAAAAAAATGTAGCTGTATTTTGGCTAATTTCTGGGTCCCCTCCAGGGGAATCTACAAACCCTGGTTACCTTTAGAATCCCCATGATGTTAGAAGAAAAGGACGCAAATTTGGCGTGGATACCTTATGTGGTCAAAACGTTACAGGGGCCTAAGCGCAAACTACCCCAAATAGCCAAAAAAAGGCTTAGCACAGGGGGAGAAAAGGCCTAGCAGCGAAGGGGTTAAAGTGCATCTTTTAGTGAGGGTGATTTTTATATTCTGTGTTTGAAAATACTTTTAGAAAGTGGGTATTTTCTTGCCTAACCATCCAGTATGCCTCTGCTAGGTTTGTGTATTGCATGTCTGGCTTGTGAGTGACAGGAGCTGGGAGAGGGCTGTGGCTCCAGAAGTCTGATGAGTCAGGGCTGGGCTGAATAGACCTGGGTTGAATTTAGAGTAGGGGGAGGAGATTTCCTTTTTTACCTGAATGGACCTCGTCTGCCTTCAACAATGCTGTCTCCACCTCCTGCCAGGAAGCTGCACCAGTGAGGACACAACTGGTTTTGGCTGGGTACAGATACTCTCTGCCTTCAGAGAACAAAGGATTTGTGTGTATAAAAAGGGGGACCCAGACCCCAGACTTTTAGATCACTTCTGGGAATCAAGAGGAACCTTTGCCAAGGAGAAGAGCCGGATAAGCTGAGGAGGAATACTGCCCCTGTGCTGTTTGCTGTCTGTGGTTGGCCTGCAGTGGCTGTTTGCTGCCAAGGAAAGGAGAAGAAGGACTTTGCTGTTTGCTTTGTCACCTGCTTGAAGAAAAGATCTCCAAGGGCTTGAAACTGAGCTTGCCTCCTGTTCTGAAGTCTCAGGGACACAAAGACTTCACCACCAGCTCCCCTGAATTTCCTTGCTTGGAATTCTAACCTGCAGAGAGGTGCCTGCTGCTGTTTAGGACCTCTAGAGACTGTTTGTCGCTGGGAGCTGGAAGATCAACGCAACGAGGAGAAGTGTGTCGCATCCGCACCGATTCCCGATGCATCGCCGAACCTCAGAGAAGAAGCGTGCCGCGTCCGCCCCTGTTCTCGATGCCTCGCTGAGCAACCAGGAAGAAGCGCGCCGCCTGCACACCGGGTCCCAACGAATCGCCGAGAAGACCGTCACAGCACCTGCCATGCGGCTGCAACAGATCACGCATCGTACCGGACCATCGCATCGCAAGCCGCCATTTTGTCACATCGCACTGGATCGTCGCCACGCATTGAGGCGCCATCTTGTCGCATCGCAACCAGAAAGCAGTAAGAAACAGATGCATCCCCTCCTCTCTGGTAAGCAACAGACGCATCACCTCCCCTGCACTGCAGTAAGGAACAGACGCATAACCTCCCCCGAAGCAAGGAACTGACGCATCGCCTTCCCTGCGACCTTTTTGTTTGTTTTGCGTGATGCATCTAAGGTACTTTGTTGGAAAAGTGTTGCATTTACAACTTGCATTGAACTGAACTATTTCTACCATTTGAAAGTCTTATTTTTTATAGTGTATTGTGGATTTTTGTTGTTTGGTCTTGTTTAGATAAAGAATACTTATTTTTCTAAACTGGTGTGGTGTCCATTTGTAGTGTTTTCACTGTGTTACTGTATGTGTTCACAAATGCTTTACACACTGCCTCTGAGATAAGCCTGTCTACTCGTGCCAAGCTACCAAGGGGATGAGCAGGGGTTATTTTAGGAGTGTATCCCCCTTACCCTGACTAGAAGCAAGGGTCCCTATTTGGACAAAGGTGCAAACCATTGCCAACTAGAGACCCCCATTTCTAACACTAACACAAACCCCAGCGCTTATGGCACATCTAGGACCATTGCAGGTACATAGACAGACTGTTCTGCAGCATGCAGCAAGGTGACTCACTGTGTGCTGCATTACTCAGCTGTTCCTCTCATCTCCCACAAATCAGAGGGTGCCTATCAAGCACCCCCTCAGTTAGTATTTTCAAATCCTTGTCACAGTATGTGGCGTTCACTTGTCCTCGAGTCTCTTGGCCATGTTGGTGGCAGGTGAGTTAAACAGTGCAGCAGGATGGCAGATGATCTTGCTTGGAGGTGAGGATGACTCAGAATGGCCATATAATGGCTGTCTGCAACTTCCTGTATTGAACTTCCTGCCTTCTTTTCCCCCTGTTTGTAATTTTTTGTCTTAAATCTATGTTTTCTAGCCTGATTGAGTAAACGCCACACCTGGTGTGGAGTCTCCACCTCGGATGCGAAAACTCTGCACTCAGGGCGGATACTCTGCAGTCGGGTGTGAACCTCTATCATGCAAGCCGTTTGTGTGTGTCATTTGTCACCGTTGACATAATCAGAGTAATTGATGCACTACGTATAAGGCCAATGCATCACAGAAGCACATTGAATGCCGTTTCCAAATTGCATTCTGGAACTTGTATTGTACTAAACCCAACTGGGGAAATGAGTCTTACAGTTGAATTTAAAAGATTAAATGCACTTAAATCATCATGACAGGAGAACCAGGGGCCTTATAACTGTTGTAGAAATGGTGACAGAATGGCACAGACAATGTCTAGTGTGGGGATTGGAGGGCTTTGGCTGTTGGATGCTGTATCAAGCATGCCTTTTGTGTGTGTATAATTTGTCTGGGTAAAACATTATTTTATGTGCCTTGAAGTAAAGGATGACTTTGTGATACTTGTCTCACTCAAAATGATACAAATATATCCAAGGGGGCCGAAATGCACACATCTTCTGAACAGTGGCACTTAAGTCATTTGTAATGTCTGGGTAGCTGGACTGACTATGCACATGCGCTTACCAATGTACATCACAAACGAAGCAGCTTTGACATGCTATATGTGGCACTGGTCATGTAGAGTGTCTAATGTTGTCAATGGACATTCCAATACTTAGAATCTCATCTGGACAAAGGTCATATCCAAAGCCTTGTTTGAGTATGTACACCCAGTTTAGCATTTATGTTGTGTTGCACAATGCTACACAACATTTTACATTTGATAGTAAGTGTACGACTGTTGAGACTGCACATTACAGGATGAATCTAGAGCCACATTTAGCTGTGGATATATCCATCCAGACTGTGTTCCATCTCCACTTGTAGACTTTTATTGGAAGATAACTATATTCCAATGTCAGGAAACACACATTGCACTAAAGCTGAATGTGAGGGCTAGTATGTACAGAAGAGTATACTTACCTAAATTGTGAAGAATGTCAATGTGTGAGTAAATACTGGACATCACAGTGAAAGTACACATACTTTTGGTCCAAGAAAAGTATAATTGGTCAGTGAGATCCAAGAAGTACAAAGTCTGCACTTGCTTTATTGTAGTCACATGCTTTGCTATGTAGTGTACACCAACTACATAATGTTTTGCCTTGCAATTCAGTGGACCAGGCTCACCAAGAACACACTGTACAGGACTGGGGGCAGAATGTTACATCCACGGCTTGTTTGTTGGGCACGTCCTCTTGAGTCCACCAACGAGGAGGAGGGACAGGACACATCAGGCAGGGTTAGTGTGCCCACCTGGATGAGTGTACTACAACAGAAACAGCCCGGCCAGAGGTTGACAACATAGTAGGGGGGACACGGAACAGGACACCTCAGGTGGTGAGGAGGAAAGGTGCGCTCCCTCTGACAAACAAGAACTGGGCATTGCTGATGTGTCCCCAGAGCAGGCCATATTACCATATGGGCCTGCCATTGATTCCTCCCTGACTCTTGACACCCCAATTCCATTGGTCCTCCAGCTGCATCCACTGCCACTAGTCCCCCTCCAAGTGTCTGTTGGGAAGAGCTAAGGGATAGCTCTGCCCCGACACCCCAAACCCCTCATGTCAAACCCAAACTCCTCCATGTATCATCACTTCTGTGGCTGCATCCCAGGAAGTGATGGTGGCATCTGATGGTGAGATGAATGTATCCTCTCGGATCCTACAGGAGATCTGTGTTGAACTCTGTAGGCTCTGGGAGGCACTGTCCAGGGACATGGCCTTCATCACTGCCTCCTTTACTTCCTTGGGTGGAGCCACATTGTATGCATTAGCCAAGCTTTTAACCCAGACCACTGTCCATGTGACTCTCTGTCCATCTTCCCTTGGTGTTTCCCCTGCTACCACACGTACCCCTCATGTTTGCTGCTACCGTGGGGGGTCTGGTCCTACACCGGCCGGCCAGGATGAGTCCACAGGAGGTGAGGATCTGAACATTGTGAAGAAGAACAGTGAGGATAAGGATGACCAGTGACTGGGACTATGTTTGGACTGTGGACTTTTTGTTTTCCCCCTGTACATAGACTGGTTCCCCATACGCTTCCTGACGTGTTGTATTTATTTTGCCCACCCCCCTCCAAGTCCCCTTGCCCATATTGGCTGAAGCCCATTATTTGATTTCCTTTCTCCCTTTCCAATGGACAGTTTTTCACTCACTCATTCATTTCATGATTGGTATATAAATATTTTTTGATCCCAACATCTCTGTCTTGTGTTGTTCATTACACATGCTGGATTCAAAGTATAGAAGTCAAAATTGGTAGATGTCTAGCTATGCTTGCAACATGAGACCTTGTTACACAGATGATCCTATTATTCTACATCTCATTCACAGACATTTATCGTCACATATACAGACAATGACAAGAGTAACCAATTGACCAACACCATATATGACACAACTCAATATTGACTTGTGAATGATATATGCTTATTCACATATAATGGGGGTATACATATTTCACAGTGACCATGGGGGATATCTCTTGCAACTTTGCAAATGTGGTGGGGAAGATCTCTGTGAGTAAATGTGTTTAATGTGTTGGTGCCGATGTGTGGGTGGGTGTGGTGCATCTACCGCTTCAGCTGATGGATGTGCCTGTACAGGGGATGATAACTATATTCCAATGTCAGGAAACACACATTGCACTAAAGCTGAATGTGAGGGTTAGTATGTTCAGAAGAGTATACTTACCTAAATTGTGAAGAATGTCAATGTGTCAGTAAATTCTGGACATCACAGTGAAAGTTCACATACATTTGGGTCCAAGAAAAGTATAATTGGTCAGTGAGATCCAAGAAGTACAAAGTCTGCACTTGCTTTATGTAGTCACATGCTTTTTTATGTAGTGTACACTAACTACATAATGTTTTGCCTTGCATTTCAGTGGACCAGGCTGGCCAAGTACATACTGTACAGGACCAGGGGCAGAATGGGACATCCTCGGCTTGTCAGTGGGAACGTCCTCTTGAGTCTACCAGCAAGGAGGAGGGACAGGACACATCAGGCAGGGGTAGTACGCCCACCTGGATGAGTGTACTACAACAGCAACAGCCCGAGACGGAAGTTGACAAAACAGTAGGGGGGACACCGAACAGGACACCTCGGGCGGGGGGAGGAAAGGTACTCTCCCTCTGATAAACAAGAACTGGGCATTGCTGATGTGTACCCAGAGCAGGCCATATCACCATCTGGGCCTGCCACAGATTCCTCCCTGACTCTTGACACCCCAATTCCATAGGGCCTCCAGCTGCACCCCCTGCCACTACTCCCTCTCCAAGTGTCTGCCCGGAAGAGCTGAAGGATAGCTCTACCCCCAACACCCCAAACCTTTTATGTCAAATTCAAACTCCCCCATGTGTCATCACTTCTGTGGCTGCATCCCAGGAAGTGATGGTGGCATTTGATGATGAGATGACTGTATCCTCTCGGGTTCCTACAGGAGATCTGTGTTGAACTCTGTAGGCTCTGGGAGGCACTGTCGAGGGACATGGCCTTCCTCATTGCCTCCGTTACTTCCTTGGGTGGAGCCATATTGTATGCATTAGCCCAGCTTTCAACCCAGACCACTGTCCATGTGTCTCTCAGTCCGTCTTCCCTCAGTGTTTCCCCTGCTACCACATGTACCCTTCATGTTTGCTGCTCTCGTGGGGTGTCTGGTCCTACAGCGGCCTGTCAGGAAGAGTCCACAGGAGGTGATAATCTGAACATTGGGGAGAAGAACAGTGAGGATACGGATGACCAGTGACTGGGACTATGTTTGGACTGTGGACTTTTTGTTTTTCACCTGTACAAAGACTGGTTACCCATACGCTTTCTGACGTGTTGTATTTATTTTGCCCAACCCCCTCCAAGTCTCCATGCCCATTTTGGCCAAAGACCAATATTTGATTTCCTTTCTCCCTTTCCAATGGACAGTTTTTCACTCCCTCATTCATTTCATGATTGGCATATGCATATGTTGTGATCACAACATCTCTGTCTTGTGTTGTTCATTACACATGCTGGATTCAAAGTATAGAAGTCAAAATTGGTAGATGTCTAGCCATGCTTGCAACATGAGACCTTGTTACACAGATGGTCCTACTATTCTTCATGTCTTATTCACAGACATTTATCATCACATATATAGACATTGACCAGAGTAACCAATTGACCATCACCAACTATGACACAACTCAGTATTGACTTGTGAATGATATATGTTTATTCACATATAATGGGGCTATACATATTTCACAGTGATAATGGGGGATATCTCTTGCAACTTTGCAATTGTGGTAGGAAAGTTCTCTGTGAGTAAATGTGTTTACGGTGTTGGTGCCGATGTGTGGGTGGGTGTAGTGCATCTGCCTGTTCAGCTGATGGGTGTGCCTGTCATGGTAAAGAGGGTACCTGTACTGCTGGGAGACATGCCTGTACAGGGGAAGAGTGTACCTGGACAGATGCGGCAGGTGCCTGTACAGGTGATCAGGGTGCTGTACAGCTGGGGGAGGTGCCTGTATAGGGGTTGAGGGTGCCTAAATAGGGGGTGAGCGTGCCTGGACAGGTGGGGGGGTGCCTGGACAGGGGGGTGAGTGTGGCTGTACAAGCAGGGGATGTGACTGGGCAAGAGGGATAAGACTGCTGCAGGGGTATGTGCAGGGGGTGGAGCCTGTGTACGTAGGTGCTGTGCAGGTTGTGGTACAGGTGGGTGAGGGGGCATGGTGCAGGTAGGTGTGTTAGGTCCCCTCAATGTGTAGACCATAAAGGTAGGCTCTGGCACAGTTTCCACATGCCCTCCATCATCTTTATGGCCAAGGCATTTTGTCTTGCACTCTCTTTCCTATAAATTGCTATGATATCATTATGCCTCCTTGTCATGTCTTGGCCAGATTTCTTAATCCTATCCAAGACACTGGTCTGTCTATCAATCATCTGAGCGATTTGGCACATGTCCTGTAGTGGGTCTGAAATGTCAGATTGACTAGCCCCTATGGCATGAATGTCATGCCTCACATCAGCCTGCTGTTGGAAAAAATCCTCCTCCCACTGCCCACCATTACCATCTTCCAGCCCCCTCCGCATGGGACAGCCTCTGATATGACTCTCAGGTCTACCAACGGGTGTGGCAGGTGGGAGGCTCTGGGGATGAGATTTGTTCCTAGGTATACCTGCTTCTCACCAGGGGTATTAGGTCCCTCAGATGTTTGAGAGAGTATATAGGAGACCCAACACGTCTGACCTGGGAGTGAGGACTGTGAGGAGTTGATGGTTGTGTTGGGGTATGTGAATGCTGTGGCTGGTAGGCTGACTGCTGGGAATGGGCAATCTTAGGAGGTATAATGGGAGCTACTATGCTGGCTGGAGCTGGTGTGGGATTAGATGTTTGGCCCAGTGGGCTAACAATGGAGGCCAGGGGATCAGACTCATCATCCTCTGTAAGCAGCACCAGATTGTCTTTATCCTCATCTGGTTCCTCCTCACCCTACTCTTGTCCCTCCTCATCCTCCTCTTCTCCCTCCTCATCCTCCTCCTCCTCTTATGCATTTCTGTCATCTGACATAGCTGCTTGGAGAAAGAGTGGGTGTTCTCTTTGGATTGCCGGTCACCCTTCACTGGTGGATGGTCCAGCTTCCTCAAGCGACTCATCGTCCTCAGCACCTGTAACATATAGATTGCAACAGGATAAGTATTTGCCTTAGAATATAATGTGGTATAACACAAGGGTTGTGCCTAATAATCTTTGCAGCAAATGATGCTCCACATGTGACCCGGTTTGTGTACACCTATTTGACAGCTTATACTGTAGCATTGAGGTTGTCAATGCAGATGTGCAAGGAAAATTCAAACTCCTCAGCTCCAACCACAGCTCTGTTGGTATTGAGATCCCCAGTGATGTTAGCTGCTGAACCTGGCTACTTGGGTATGCTGCAGAAGATGTGGTCCTGATCTGCAGCTTCAGAAGTGACACCATAATTAATGTTGAGCATGATTCACATGTCAACATGCAAAATTTATACAGACTTAACTTATTAGGTTAGGAACATATTACACACCAACTTCAGATGCTACAATAAAGTGGCAATATCTGCTAATGTCTTTTCACAAGGATGTGGTTACTGTGCATGATTTGGGAATCAATAGTTTACAACCCAATATGGCACACTTACCTGACAGATGGATGGTAGTGGGCCTGACTGCTGCAGCCAGAATGTCTCCCAAAACCCTGGATGGTGTCGTCTGGATCAATGAGTAAGACCTGACAGCAGCTGTAATGTAACATACATATCCATATTTTAATACAAAGGATGATGGTAATGATTTAACATGAATATGTCTTCGGTATAGACCAGTGATGATCAATGTGGGTACCGCATGTGTCCATCCTGACCTTTACATGCAGCCCCCTGGTCAAAAGCAGCACTGAGCAGCTGTTCACTCAACACAGCACTGACATTAAAGAGAAATTAAATTAACTGGCATAGTGTATATGAAGGTTGATGAAAGTTGAAGAAAGGAAGTAACTAGGGTGCCCTGCACCGCTTAATTTTGGAAACACCTTCATTTTTAGAACTATCTTGCAGCATAAGTGAAACAGTATGATGAAGTCTCTTCAAAATTCTAAACATGTGTTCATCAACATGCAGAACTGTTTCGCCTTTGTACATCAGATAAGTCAGCTCATTGCAGAGTGATTTTTTCAAACCAGATTTTGGTAACACTCATCTTAAGAGACAACAATGCCCATAGTGAAGTCAGAGGCAAATCATATTTTGTATGTTTATTTGCACTCTTTGGGTGGCCTGTGTTCCTATTAGACATAAACAACATTATAGGTTTTGCAACTAATACTGGAGAAAACTTTGTACAGCGCACATCCTGAAGCCATTTCAAGGTTCACTTATATGTGATTATGGAGCAAGAAGAGGGAACATGAAAAATGAACAATTGGCTAAGATCAGACAATTTGGTCAAGTGAATAAGCTTGAATTAATCCCAAGTTTACTGGTGTCATGCTGGGCAGTTCAGCCACCAGATGTTTATGCTTTGCTTCCTCTACACCCACCTTACCAGCCCCCATCCCCAACCGCCACCCTGCTGACATCAGTGCGGCCCTCAGCCACATCAATGAACATGAATATCGGCCCTTGGAAATTTGTTTGTGAGTATCCATGTTATGGTCTTTCAACCCAGTTGTGGCTACTCCTCTTTAGAAGAGACAATATAAGCAATTTGGTACTTACTGTATTCACTTAACATTTAGAGCCATCCTTTTTTTTAGCCTACATTTTATGAAGTAGTACACTCTTATGAGGCATATCTAAGCATAAGGAGATGAGTGACAACAGGGATATTAGACACACACCACATACTGCAGACATTTCATCAAATGTTTAGGAGCATGAACATTTTGTGAGAGCTTTATTAAGTGTTCGTACCAGGGTCTACCATCTGCCCAGTGTTTGATGCCTAGCCAGATGTCACACCCGTACGTGGACCAGAGATCGCTGTGTGCTGTGTCTTTCTGGCCAACATCACAGGGCCTAAAATTATATAACTGTATTTAGTTTACATTCTAGTTCAATTCAATTCAATTCAATACATCTTTATTCGATCAAGTTAAAAATGATCATAGAAGCACACATAAATACATCATCATAAAATTATTACAGAATTCTATTTAAAATTACAAATATTTCAGCACAATTCTAGAATAAAGACAAAAATGCATTAAAAACGTTAAAAATCATTTCATATGCTAAGTCTAAGTACTTATGTTGTTATTTAGCGGTCTCAATGATCTTTACGCCATCCCCTTCCTCTTCCTCATGCAGGCCCATAAGAATGAGCGCAACTGAATAACAAACCAAAGGGTCAGGTAGCGTTTTTAGAAAATATAGTGCTACCCGGCACTGCTTAAAATTCGTTTTCTTTAAAATTGGTTTGAGATAGACATTCCTTTCATTCTCATATAGCCTGCAGAATAGAACTAGGTGCAATTCAGTTTGTAGTGATAAATTATCACATGGGCATGCACTTAAATCAGAATGATTGTATGTTTTTCAGGATAACCTAACATGAGGGGAATCAGGTTGGTGCGAAACCTCAGTAATATGAATCTGTGTTGCAACCTATTTACATTCACTAAGTAAGAGAACCCCCCCTCTGTTGATGGTGGGTTAAGGCAATATGCCCGGACAGCGTGTTTCTCTTTATAGTGTTCCTTACGCTTGTACTCAGACATCAGCATGAACATGTCACTAACCTTCTGTTTAGAGACCTTCTTACAGACCAGAGGAACTTTAAAAAGTTTGTGGAGACCAATCTCCCTTAATGCTGACTCTACATTACTAAGCCACCTAGACCTCTTCCACTTATCCATAGCTAGGTAACTCCTTATTATTGAATGAATGAGTGGCACTGTATCTCTCCTCCAGATTGCATGCCAGAGGAGAAGTGGGGCTAGTAGTGTATAATCTGAGATATAGGGCAAGCCCAATTCCGTATGTAAGATACTGTTTGTAAAAGAGGGAGGAGACCCACTACAGATTTAAAAATGTATTCTTAATAATTTGCAGTGGTGTCGGTGCTACCATACCCCAGACCCCAGCGCCATAGGTCGCTGCTGCTTTTACTCTGGCCTGATAGATGTTTTTTATCGGTAATAAGGGTTTAGCACCCAATTTTCTACCAAAGGATTTTACAGCGATAATACCCCTCTCCATCACCATCTTTCTTCCTTCCATCAATTTCGCCCATGACAGGTCTTTATCAAAAAGGATGCCCAAGTAGGGGAAAGAATCCACTACCTCAATTCTTTCCGCATCCGCATGGAAGTACAGCACTTTTTCTTTTTTTGTAGCCCCAGCTACTATTACAAAGGACTTGGTTTGGTTCACTTTCAGTTGTAGTGAATCCATAAAAGAAACATACGCGGTTATCAACCTTTGTAACCCAGTCCCCGTTCTGGCAATTAGCACCGCGTCGTCTGCATAAGCCAATATTGGTAGCATTTGATTTTCAAAGAGGGGGACGTCCCGAGTGACCACTGTGAGTGCTTTTTCAACTCCATTTGTGTATAAGGAAAAAAGAAATGGGGCCAATACACAGCCCTGCCTTACTCCCCTGGTGATTTTAAAAGAACATGTACAATCTCCAGTTTTGGTATACGCACTGATGCCGTCGCATTTGCATACGATTGCCTGATAAAATTTAGTATAGCTGGTTCGACCCCCATCGTCTCCATTATAGTCCATAGCTTATCATGGACCACGCAGTCAAACGCCGCGCTCAGATCCATGAATGCCATGTATAATTTCCCGTCCTTCATTCTAGTATATTTTTCTATGGTCAATGCTAAGTTCAGACCCTGATCCACAGTACCCCTTCCCTGCTGGAAACCATACTGGGCCTGGATTAGGATCTTGTTCTCTCTTGCCCATCCCTCTAACCTAGAGAGGAGAAGGCGGCCCATGAGCTTTGATGTTGTATCCAGCAGGGAAATCGGTCTGTAATTCTTTGGGTTGGCCCTATCTCCTTTTTTGTAGATGGGTACAATGACCCCCGATGACCATGAGGGGGGAGGGCCTGCCAAAGCTATACTATTCAGGACATTTGTTAGGAGTGGTATCCATAGATCTGGGTTGGCTTGAAAAACATCTATTGGGACACCGTCCGGTCCTAGGGCCTTTCCCAGACTACATGAATCCAACCCCGCTTTAACTTCGATAAAGAAAACGATAGAGGCACATGACGCATTTCCTGCGTTGCCACATAGTGGGGTATAATATCAGGGTTTAGAGCAAAAATGTTCTCGAAGTGGGAAACCCATTCCTCCTCATCGACATTTATGTCCAGTGTTGGGTCACTAAGGCTTTTAAAATATGGTGCGTTTACTAACTTCCAGAAATCGCAGCTGTTTCCCGAACTAGCTGCCTTATCCAGGTCGGCCCATAAATCCTCCCTGATTTCCTTTTCTCTGGTTTTCCGTGCTAATTTATATGAGGCCCGCAATGTTCTTATTTGTTCGTGATTTCTAGGCCTAGCCTTTAGAGCATACAGCAACGCCTTCCTAGCTTTTGTACATGGTGAATCGAACCAGCCCCTGCCTTTTTCTCTATTTGGCGCTTTTGTGCTTGAAAGGGCCGATTTTATATTTTCTAAGATCTTACAGAAAGCTAGCACAACTTCCCCTGCATCAGCTTCTGGGTCTAAGCACAGTTGTATATTATCTTGTGTGTTTAGTATGATTTCTGGGACCACCTTAATTTTGTCAATGTGTGCCCATTTTAGCTGGACCCCATTTTTCCTAGGCACAATTGGTGTTTCAACATTACTACGCTGTTTTCTCTCCAGTGTTAATATCTTCAGCTCTATTGAAACTATGGCATGATCACTAAATGTCGTGAAGGAATTGCCTACCTTGACAACCCTTGCATTGAGAGGGGCGGTCAAAAGAATGTAGTCAATCGTTGACTCCACCCCATTTCGGTGAAAGGTTTCCGGCAGAGTGTCTGTTATGAGGTCTGGATCACAACTTATTTCCATATTTAGGGAGGCTAATAACTTATTTAGGCCATTGCCATACTCACTGTGTGTGAAGTGGTGTATAGGATTTCCCCCCATGTCCTCTAATCCACAAACAGGCAATATATTGTAGTTACAGGGGTGTATATTGAAGTCAACTAGCCATATGACATTTATATTCGAAATCTTAATGTTACATACAATGTCAGTGATTGCTTTGTCAACTTCCCCTACAATTGTGTGCATCTTTGGACCAAATCTGTTGTTATAAAAATGTATTAGTACCCATGTCCCTTCCTGATGTATCTCCATCACCAAAATGTGAAAATTTTGATTTGATTGTGGATTCATCTTTACTTTTACTAATAAATCGTTCCGGATTAGGGTCAAGATACCCCCCTTCGCCCTCCCCGAGGTAGATGAATTTGCTTGGGTCTGAAAGGATCGGTAACATTAATAAATACTGGCTCCGTGGCCCATGTTTCCTGGAAGCATACTATTTCATGCTCCTGCCATATCTTTAGCCAGTTAGTGTCACTCACTTTGTGGGCAATACCAGCCACATTCCATGAGGCTACTTTTAATGCCTTTCTTTGTGGCTCCTGCTGTATAAAAGGTGACTGTACGCTCTCACTATTGGCCATAGTCAGGGAGGGTTGCCTTTCACAGTTCGTCTGAGAGCTTGTATGTACTGGCTGTAGTCAGTCACAAGCATCGAGGTCGGACAGAGGCGCAAATCTGTTCTCGAACCTCCAATCCAATAGCCCAGAATTTCCCCAAGATGCACCCCCTGTCTGTCCTTCCTTACACTGTAAGTAGCCCTCAGATCTCAGAGGTGCGGGAGGTCTATAGAAGAAACCCAATGGTAGGACAGTGACATGTGAACTCCTAATATGAACGTTACCCAATTGTGCCAGGAGAAAACCAACAACAAATTCACTTTTAAAATTTAGAACCACACAATCTCCCGTCATTTGTTTCATAGCTGAGCCCACCCATGATACTCTTCTTGCCATGATCATCTGACTTGAAATGTTCCTACCTATAGCCCCCACCCTGTTCAAATTTTGTGTTAGCCAATGGAGAGCTTTGGACATTAATTGAGATGTTGGTTTTACTTGTCCCTCCCGCTATGGTGGCACATTTCCCAACACTAGAACCAGGGGGGCAGCTACTGGGGGGTGGTCTAAGGTCTGTGCTCCATTCATCTGATTACTCAGGGCCGAGCTTGCTTCCTTCTGAGAACCATCTTGGCTGCCCCGTCCTATCGGTATTCTATTTTGACCTTTAGGTACTATATTAGAATTAGCCGCTTCTAGATTTGTTTTATCACCTGTTTCTTTTGGTTATTGGAGCTAAGAAGCCTTATGTTACTACAGGCAGAATTACTGAGTGTACCTGGTGTTGCATTGGGGGTTATTCCCTCCCAATTGTCACTTAGATGTTGGGCCCTATTTGTTATAACGGAAAACGTGTTTGGGGGCATTATACTAGAATCAGTTCTGGGTCTCTCTTGGAGTATTTGAGGCTGTCCAGCCATCATTGGGCCAACCTTTGTTAGTAGTGCCTCTAGTGCACAAAAATTATCTTTGGCCTGGGATTCTAGGCCGGTTAATTTCTCCTCTATCTGGCTTAGTCTCAGTGAGATGGGGTTTAGCATAGTGGAAACCAGTGTTTCTAATCTCTGCCACATAGTTTCATTCATCAGAGAACATGGGGCAGTATTTACTATTTCCGATCCACTTGGTTCTTGCTGAGCTGGTTCTAATACTACCTCCCCCTCGTTTTTATTTGGTCTCGGGGCTTTTGCTGGATTCGGTCTTTGTGGACCCCACCCCTCTTTCTCTTTACCGCAGTATCAGTACTGTTCCCTGGAAGTCTTTTCATAGCTGCCACCCTTGTGGAAGCTCTTTGTGAGGTGCCAATCAGTTCCGATTCATGGGCTGTGGGTCCCGTAATTGTGACTCCGTCCGTGGCCATTTCGATTAACCTCTTCGATGCTTATGACGAGGCTGGACTCGTCATGGCACACAGTGGTCGTGTGCTCATGACGAGTCCAGCTCGTCATAAGACCACCCACGGGGAAGCGCTGGCGCTCCCCGTGGGAATCCGATCGTTAGTTTTTTTGGTGGGAGGCAGGGAAGGGCTTCCCCCGCCTCCCCATCAATGAGCGTCAGCGCGCGCGCGCTGACATCATTGAGGTTTCCCTTTCTTCCCGACGTGCTGGAAGCCATTTGCTTCCAGCGCGTTGGGGAAATCAGGTGAGTTTTGGCTCGGGGAGGGGGTTTGAAAGAAAGAGGCATCGAGGGAAAGGAAAACCCTTTCCTTTCCCTCGATGCCTCTTTGTGCATTCCTGCTGCACGATCATGCGATCGTGCAGCAGGAATGCCCACTAGACACCAGGGAATTTCTTTTTTTTTTTATGTTTAAATACTGTTTCGGGGAGCGGCCCTTGGGCAAGGGTCGCCCCCTTCTGGGGGCCACATGAATTTGGTGCACTGCCCCCCTGGGGTGCAGTTTTTAAAATAAATCGGGCATACACCACCCCCCGTGTGAAAGAAAAGAGGCATCGAGGAAAGGAAAGGGTTTTCCTTTCCCTCGATGCCCTTGTGCATTCCTGCTGCACGATCATGCGATCGTGCAGCAGGAATGCCCACTAGACACCAGGGAATTTCTTTTTTAATGTGTAAATACTGTTTCGGGGAGCGGCCCCTTGGGCAAGGGTCGCTCCCCTTTTGGGGGCCACATGTATTTGGTGCCCTGGGGGGGCAGTTTTTTTAAAATAAATCGGGCATACACCACCCCCCCGTGTGAAACAAAAGAGGCATCGAGGGAAAGGAAAGGGTTTTCCTTTCCCCCAATGCCTCTTTTGTGCATTCCTGCTGCACGATCGTGCAGCAGGAATGCCCACTAGACACCAGGGAATTTCTTTTTTGTGTGGTTAAAAACGTATAAATACTGTTTTGGGTCGCTCCCCTTTTGGGGGCCATATGTTTTTGGTGCTCTGCCCCCCCTGGGCCTTGAATCGGGCAAGTGTTGTGCACCGGCCTGGCACAGGTTGCTGGCAGTGCATACACCACCCCCCGTGTGTGGCAGCCCGGGCTGAAACAGCTTCCGGGCACACGCACATGTGCGTGATATAGAGGTATACTGCAATTAGTGGCACTCAGAACACAATGAAGAGCGAACTAGAGGGGGCTGAGAGTGAAAGTATAGTGTCTTTGGAAGAGAAGAGATTTGAGGTCAGCTTTGAAGATCCGGGTAGAGGAGGTGGCACGGAGCAATGGGGGAAGCGATTCTCACTGGATTGCGCCGTCGATCTTTCCCTTTTGAAGAGGGGGGGCGGGGTGCGCAAGCAGAAGCTTTTCCGCATTGCGAGCCACCGGACAATTAAAATTTATTCGCCAGGTAACGAGGGAGGACGTGTGTAAGGCTTTGTGTGTGATGCAGGCAGTTTTGTAAATAGATCTTGCCTCGATCGGAAGCCATCGAAGAGAGGACAGGATAGGAGTGACGTGGTCGCTTCGTTTAGACCCTGAAATGAAGCGAGCTGCTGATTTGAGGATGGATTTAAGAGGGGAGAGGTGGGATTTGGGTAGGCCCGTCAGAAGAGAATTGCAATAATCCAGTCTTGAGAGAACCAGAGATTGTACCAAGGTTTTTAAGTCTTTCTCCGGGAAGAACCGATGGATCCCCCATAGAATGCGCAACTGATAACGTGCGTTCTTAGCAATAGAGTTGATGTGGGAGATTAGGTTGAGTCTTTTGTCAAGAATGACACCTAGGGATTTAGCGCTGTCGACAATGATGGGTTTGTTGTTGAGTAGGTTCAGCTGATCCATCCAAGATTGAACAGGAGGAGGTGAGAGAGAGGTAGAGAGGAGGAGGAATTCAGTTTTGGCGGGATTCAGAATGAGTTGGTGAGCTAACATCCAGTTGTGAATAGAGTTGAGAGTAGAGTTGAGTAGTGAGAGATCGTGTGCGGAAGATAAAGGTATCTTCCCACTAGTCCACCAGGCATTTATTTGTGGAGAGTGACCCCTTGGGTGGCAGAATAGCAGTATGTTTTTAGGCCCATCTGCCCCCAGGGAGGGCAGAAGCCACTAGACACCAGGGTTTTTTAAATTTTTGTGTTGGGAGTGGCCAAAAGGGCAAGGGTTGCTCCCTTTTACGGGGTGAATATTTTATTTATACTCTTTGGCCCACCTACCCCTTAGCTTGGCTGGTGGATTGTGTGTGGACTGGTGCATTATTTGCATATGTGATTGTAATGTTTTTTTCTCCTTTTTATTCTAGTGTAAAGCTTTTGATTCCTGTTTGCGGTTTCGGCAGTGGTTGTTCTGCAGTTTTGCGTAATTGCATTTATTTGGTAAGAAAAATATTTTTGTTGTGTGTACTCCAAATGAGTATTATTGTCATGCATGAATGAATTTTTTTGTAAGTGGTGTCATAATGGCAGCATATTTGTTAGTGTTCAGAGCATGAAATTCTTTGCGATGTTTTGCATTGTCTTATGTGTAATTTTTTTCTTCTTCTTTTTAGTGGGATATTGTTGATCCTTACTGTGTCTGTGCAGAGTAGGTGGTGGTGAGTCTAGCTGCTTCTGTCACGTGAGTGGTATAGTGTTGGAGTATATAGGTCTTTGTGATAAAGCTACATTTTGTTTATTTCTTTTTTTTTTTACAAAGGGTTTGTTGTTGTTGACTTGTTTGACAAGTAACCTTTATTAGTAAGCATTATGGCTAGCCGTAGAATTACTGCTCAGCAGGTGGTTGGTTTGCTTCTTGAATCTTCCTCTGAGCAGGATTATGAGACTGACAGTGCGTCTGAGGGAGAGGAGGGAGGGAAGATTCAGGCAGGAGTTTTCTCTCCACATGGAATCATCGGATGATGAAGGTACTCTCAGTGCAGATGAAGTGCCTGATTTAGAGGAGGATACTACTGTGCCGATGGTGCAAGAGGCATCTGGATTGCAGCCTGGGGCTGCTAGGCTTCCTACTGGAAGTGCTGGACTCTGGGTTGATCCAAACATGGTGCAGCCGGTGTTGCCTGCCTTTAGTGGTTATGCAGGGTGTAGAGTGGATTGTGAACATTATTTGCCTATACAGTATTTTCAGTTGTTTATGGATGATGTATTTTTGGGTGAGATTGTTGAGCAGACTAATTTGTATGCTGAACAGTTTTTGAGGGACAACAGTGCCAGACTTAGGCCCCATTCTAGAGCTACCCGGTGGAGTCCCACAAATCTGGAAGAGATGAAGAAGTTTTTGGGTTTGACTTTTTGATGGGTTTGATAAGGAAGCCGTCCATGGGTTCATATTGGTCTACCAGTCCCTTGATGGCAACGGCCATATTTCCTGCAGTTATGACTCGTGATCGTTATTTACTTTTGCTTCGGATGCTGCATTTTGTTGATAATGGTTTGGCGTTGCCACGAGATCACCCTGAATGTGACCGTCTTTTAAGATTCGGCCTGTTCTTGATCACTTTGTAGATCGATTTTCAGAGATCTATACTCCAGGGAAAGAAATATCTATTGATGAGTCTTTGGTCCTGTTCAAGGGCCGTTTGGTTTTTAGGCAGTACATTCCTAGCAAGAGGGCACGCTATGGAATTAAGCTGTATATGTTGTCTGAGAGTAGGACAGGATATGTTTTTAATTTGCGTGTGTACACTGGTAGGGATTCCACTATTGACCCCCTGGTTGTCCGTCCACTTTTGGAGTTTCAGAGAAAATTGTGTGGGATCTTGCTAGAGGACTGTTTAACAGAGGCCACCATTTGTACCTTGATAACTTCTACACTGCTGTGCAATTGTTTAAGGAATTGTTCAAAGTGGACACTTTTGCTTGTGGCACAATCCGCTCTAACCGTAAAGGTTATCCAAAGAGCTTGTTTGCAAAAAACTTCAGAGGGGACAGTGCAGTGTCTTGCGTAGTGAGGAACTGCTAGCTGTGAAATTTGTGGACAGGAGGGATGTGTACATGCTGACTACCATCCATGATGAGAGTACTTCACCTGTGGCTGTTTGGGGTCAGATTGCTGAAGTGCGCAAACCTGTGTGCATTTTAGACTACAATAAGCACATGGGTGGTGTTGATAGAGTAGATCAGAGGTTGGAACCTTACACTGCTATTCGTAAGTCTTACATTTGGTATAAGAAGTTGGCCATCCATCTCTTCAATTTAGCAACTTTCAATGCTTTTGTTGTGTTCAAGGAGTGTTCTCCTGCGTCAAAGTTGACTTTTGTTCAGTTTCAGCAGTCTGTCATAGGCAGCCTTGTTGTTGTGGAACAGGCAAGTGTTCCTAGAGTTGGAGTGGTGGAGGATGTGGCTCGATTGAAAGATCGCCACTTTCCTGATCACATTCCTCCTACACCCTCAAAAGACTTTCCCACTAGGAGATGTAGAGTCTGTTGGCGAAGAGGTACGCGGAAGGGAGACTCGTATGTACTGCCCTGAGTGTCCTTCTAACCCTGGGCTGTGTGTGCCTGCTTGTTATAGAGCGTACCACAAGCAAAAGAATTATTGGGAGCAACCATGAGTGGTAAAGTGAACTGCCTGGTCTGTAATGTTTAAGAATTGTTGTTCTGTTTCAAGGTTGGCATTAGTTCAATGTATTTAGTTTCTGATTTTGTGTTAGTAGATTTGTATCTATTTGCAATTTGTTTGTGTTTTCTTTTTTGTATAAAAAAATCCTAAATGTGATGGTGGTGTGTGTAGGCTGGTGCTTGGCTGGCGGTGTGCGTGGAGTGGCGCTTGGCTGGCAGTGTGCATGGAGTGGCTCTTGGCTGGCGGTGTGCGTGGAGTGGCGCTTGGCTGGCGGTGTGCGTGGAGTGGCTCTTGGCTGGCGGTGTGCGTGGACTGGCGCTCGGCTGGCAGTGTGTGAGTAGTGACTTGCTGCTGGTCACTACACACACTGCTAGCCGGCGACACTCCACGCAATCCATCAGCTTGTGTGGTTGCTGTGTTAGGAATGTGGGCGTGTGAAAGTGATGGGCCCTTGAATGGCGCTGTCTGCTGGTGTGAGTGTTGTAATGTGATGGGCCCGCGGCTGGTGGTGTGAATGGTTTTGTATTTGTCACACGTATGAAAGGTGTATGAATGGCCTGTAAAGAGGTTGGTGCCTTGTCGTGGCTTTACAGCTCACGAGCTGTGAGTCAATGGTTCAGTTTCTCGTCCTTTCAATTATTAACAGTGCATTTCATTTTTGTGAAATCACTTGTTAATACAATTGTATATACTGAACCATCACTCACCCTGCGTGCCAAATCCAACCAGTATGTGTGTGTGTGCTTGAGGATTAGATGGCTGTGCAGTAATATTTTTTTTTGTCTTTCTCAAGCAGGGTGTACCTTGTCCCTTTTGTGAATGTTGTAATGTGTTTGTTTCGTGCCTGGTGGTGTGAATGGTCTTGTGTGTATCACGTATGAAAGGTGTGTGAATGGCCTGTAAAGCGGTTGGGGCCTTGACGTGGCTTTACAGCTCACGAGCTGCGAGTCACTGGTTCCGTTTTTGTCCTTTCAATTATTGACAGTGCATTTCATTTTTGTGAAATCTCTTGTTAATAAAATTGTATATACTGAACCATCACTTGCCCTAGTGCCAAATCCAACCAGTATGTGTGTGTGCTTGAGGAATAGATGGCTGTGCAGTAATCTTTGTCTTTTTAGTCTGTCTGCCAAGGTGTACATTCCGTCTAAGAATAACCTACCAACTGTAGATATTGTCGTAAACGAAACACCCATGGGAGTACATGGTGATATCTCTCTTGTGGATCCCAACAAGTTATGGTACCCACAATGTCCTGCAAACCTCAAAATGTCTGTCACATTTTCCTTGCAATATTGTGCCAAAATTTTCACGCTGCAGAAATAAACAACACATTATCTCAAAATGACCTGGTTTTGCAAGGGGGTCACCTGGGTTTTGGCCCTGTGCTCGGCGGCCATCTAGGGAAACCTACCAAACCCACACATTTCTGAAAAGTAGACACCCGGGGGGCTTCCAGGGAGCTATGGCTTGCGTGGATCCCCCAACGTTTCCTTACCCAGAATCCCCTGCAAACCTCAATTTTAGCTGAAAACAAATCACTTTTTTCACACATTTTTGTGTGGGAACGTGTGGCATCACTGGCCTCACACAAATTTCCTACCACCCAGCGTCTCCCCAGGTCTCCTGATAAAAATGGTGCCTCACTTGTGTGGGAGGCCCAAGTACCAGCGACAGGCAAGGCCCACAACGTAGTGAGGCAACCTCAAAATGGCCTTTCACAAAACGACCTGGTTTTGCAAGGGGGTCACCTGGGTTTTGGCCCTGTGCTCGGCGGCCATCTAGGAAACCTACCAAACCCACACATTTCTGAAAAGTAGACACCCGGGGTTTCCAGGGAGGTGTGGCTTGCGTGGATCCCCAACGTTTCCTTAGCCAGAATCCCTGCAAACCTCAATTTTAGGTGAAAAAATCACTTTTTCACACATTTTTGTGTGGGAAAGTGTGGCATCACTGGCCTCACACAAATTTCCTACCACCCAGCGTTCCCCCAGGTCTCCCGATAAAAATGGTGCCTCACTTGTGTGGGAGGCCCAAGTACCAGCGACAGGCAGGGCCCACAACATAGTGAGGCGACCTCAAAATGGCCTTTCAAAAACGACCTGGTTTTGCAAGGGAGTCACCTGGCTTTTTGGCCATGTGCTCGGCGGCCATCTAGGGAAACCTACCAAACCCACACATTTCTGAAAAGTAGACACCGGGGGCTTCCAGGGAGGTATGGCTTGCATGGATCCCCCAACGTTTCTCACCCAGAATCCCTGCAAACCTCAATTTTAGCTGAAAAATCACTTTTTCACACATTTTTGTGTGGGAAAGTGTGGCATCACTAGCCTCACACAAATTTCCTACCACCCAGCATTCCCCCAGGTCTCCCGATAAAAATGGTGCCTCACTTGTGTGGGAGGCCCAAGTACCAGCGACAGGCAAGGGCCCAAAACATTTTTGATAGGCAATGTTGATGTTGCCTCCAAACGTTTTGTGTCCTTGCATGTCGCGGGTACTTGGGCCTCCCACACAAGTGAGGCACCATTTTATCAGGAGACCTGGAGACGCTGGGTGGTAAGAAATCTGTGTGAGGCCAGTGATGCCACACTCCCACGCAAAATGTGTGAAAAAGTGATTTCTTCAGCTAAAGTGAGGTTTGCAGGGATTCTGGGTAGGAAACGTTGGGGATCCACTGGCCATGCCTCCTGGAAGCCCGAGTGTCTACTTTTCAGAAATGTGTGGGTTTGGTAGGTTTCCCTAGATGACCGCCGAGCACGAGCCAAAAGCCCAGGTGACCCCCTTGCAAAACCAGGTGGTTTTGAGATAGGCAATTTGATGTCGCCTCACTACGTTTTGGGCCCTTGCCTGTCGCGGGTACTTGGGCCTCCCACACAAGTGAGGCACCATTTATCGGGAGACCTGGAGGACGCTGGGTGGTAGGAAATTTGTGTGAGGCCAGTGATGCCACACTTTCCCACACAAAATGTGTGAAAAAGTGATTTTCAGCTAAAATTGAGGTTTGCAGGAGTTCTGGAGTGAAACGTTGCGAGATCCACGCGAGCCATATCTCCTGGAAGCCCCGGTGTCTACTTTCAGAAATGTGTGGGTTTGGTAGGTTTCCTAGATGGCCGCCGAGCACAGGCCAAAACCCAGGTGACTTCTGCAAAACCAGGTGGTTTGTGAAAGGCCATTTGAGGTCGCCTCACTACGTTGTGGGCCCTTGCCTGTCGCGGGTACTTGGGCCTCCCACACAAGTGAGGCACCATTTTTATCGGGAGACCTGAGAGACGCTGGGTGGTAGGAAATTTGTGTGAGGCCATGATGCCACACTTCCCACACAAAATGTGTGAAAAAGTGATTTTTCAGCTAAAATTGAGGTTTGCAGGGGATTCTGGGTAAGGAAACGTTGGGGGATCCACGCAAGCCATACCTCCTGGAAGCCCCGGGTGTCTACTTTTCAGAAATGTGTGGGTTTGGTAGGTTTCCCTAGGTGCCGGCAGAGCTAGGGTTCACAAACTACAGCTAGGCACTTTGCCAAAAAGGGTCATTTTTCACTGCGAAATTGAGGTGTGACCACGTTGTGTTTTGCGCTGTTTCCTGTCGCAGGCACTAGGCCGACCCACACAAGTGAGGTACCATTTTTCTCGTAAGACTTTGGGGAACGCGGGGTGGGTGGAAATTTGTGGATCCACGCAGATTCCAGAACTTTCCACCACAGAAATGTGGGGAAATGTGGTTTTTTGACAATTTTTATGTTTGCAAGGGATTCTGGGTAACAGAACCTGGTGGGAGGCAGTCAAGTCACCCCATCCTGGATTCCCCTGGGTGTCTAGTTTTCAAAAATGTATAGGTTTGCTAGGTTTCCCTAGGTGCCGGCAGAGCTAGGGTTCAAAAACTACAGCTAGGCACTTTGCCAAAAAAGGGTCATTTTTCACTGCGAAATTGAGGTGTGACCACGTTGCGTTTTGCGCCGTTTCCTGTCGCAGGCACTAGGCCGACCCACACAAGTGAGGTACCATTTTTCTCGTAAGACTTTGGGGAACGCGGGGTGGGTGGAAATTTGTGGATCCATGCAGATTCCAGAACTTTCCACCACAGAAATGTGGTGAAAATGTGGTTTTTTTTGACAATTTTTTAGGTTTGCAAGGGATTCTGGGTAACAGAACCTGGTGGGATTCAGTCAAGTCACCCCATCCTGGATTCCCCTGGGTGTCTAGTTTTCACAAATGTATAGGTTTTCTAGGTTTCCCTAGGTGCCGGCAGAGCAGGGTTCAAAAACTACAGCTAGGCACTTTGCCAAAAAGGGTCATTTTTCACTGCGAAATTGAGGTGTGACCACGTTGCGTTTGCGCCGTTTCCTGTCGCAGGCTCTAGGCCGATCCACATAAGTGAGGTACCATTTTTCTCGTAAGACTTTGGGGAACGCGGGGTGGGTGGAAATTTGTGGATCCACGCAGATTCCAAAACTTTCCACCACAGAAATGTGGGGAAAATGTGGTTTTTTGACAATTTGTTAGGTTTGCAAGGGATTCTGGGTAACAGAACCTGGTGGGAGGAAGTCAAGTCACCCCATCCTGGATTCCCCTGGGTGTCTAGTTTTCAAAAATGCATAGGTTTGCTAGGTTTCCCTAGGTGCCGGCAGAGCTAGGGTTCAAAAGCTACACCTAGGCACTTTGCCAAAAAGGGTCATTTTCACTGCGAAATTGAAGTGTGACCACGTTGCGTTTTGCGTCGTTTCCTGTCGCAGGCACTAGGCCGACCCACACAAGTGAGGTACCATTTTTCTCATAAGACTTTGGGGAACACGGGGTGGGTGGAAATTTGTGGATCCACGCAGATTCCAGAACTTTTCACCACAGAAATGTGGGGAAAATGTGTTTTTGGGACAATTGTTTAGGTTTGCAAGGGATTCTGGGTAACAGAACCTGGTGGGGAGGCAGTCAAGTCACCCCATCCTGGATTCCCCTGCGTGTCTAGTTTTCAAAAATGTATAGGTTTGCTAGGTTTCCCTAGGTGCCGGCAGAGGTAGGGTTCAAAAACTACAGCTAGGCACTTTGCCAAAAAGGGTCATTTTTCACTGCGAAATTGAGGTGTGACCACGTTGCGTTTTGCGCCGTTTCCTGTCGCAGGCACTAGGCCGACCCACACAAGTGAGGTACCATTTTTCTCGTAAGACTTTGGGGAACGCGGGGTGGGTGGAAATTTGTGGATCCACGCAGATTCCAGAACTTTCCACCACAGAAATGTGGGGAAAATGTGTTTTTTTACAATTATTTAGGTTTGCAAGGGATTCTGGGTAACAGAACCTGGTGGGAGGCAGTCAAGTCACCCCATCCTGGATTCCCCTGGGTGTCTAGTTTTCAAATATGTATAGGTTTGCTAGGTTTCCCTAGGTGCCGGCAGAGCTAGGGTTCAAAAACTACAACTAGGCACTTTGCAAAAAAGGGTAATTTTTCATTGTGAAAATGTGGTACGTCCACGTTGCATTTTGAGCCATTTCCTGTTGTGGGCACAAGGGCTACCCACACAAGTGAGGTACCATTTTTATCGGGAGACTTAGGGTAACACAGAATTGTAGAGCAACTGTTATTACCTATTGACTTTTGATGCATTTCTGCCTTCCAAATGAAAGACAATGTGTAAAAAATAAGTCATTTTGAAAAATGACCTATAATTCTCATGCTAGTATGGGTACTCCCAATTTCGGAAATGTACAAATATCTACTGTTTCTAAAATCTACATTTTGTTCCCATTTAAGAAATACATAGGTGTCTTTCATAACAATTTTTCCATGTATACATTTTCCCAAAATAATTGCAATATACCCGGTACATAATAAAAAACCATTGCAAGATGCTGCTCAGTTATTGGCTCTGGGTTCGTCGGGTTCTTGGTGAACCTACAAGTCCTATATATCCCCACAACCAGAAAGGTCCAGCGGATATAACGGTATATTGCTTTCAAATAGCTGTCATAATTAGAAGAAGTTACAGGTGAAAACGTTGACACAAATGGCTGTTTTTTTCAACTAATTTTCAATTTTTCCTTCATTTAACTGTTAGTTTCTATAAGGAAAACTTTAAGGATCTACACAAATGACCCCTTGCTGAATTCAGAATGTTGTCTACTTTTCAGAAATGTATGGCTTTTCAGGATCCATTATTGGTTTCATACCCATTTCTACCATTAACTGGAAGGAGGTTGAAAGCACAAAAAATAGCAAAAATAGGCTATGTCCCAGAAAAATGCCAAAACTGTGTAAAAAAGTTGGTTTTCTGACAAAAGTCTGCTTTTCCCTGAAAGCTGGGAAGATGGTGATTTCAGCACCACAACCCCTTTTTGATGCCATTTGCAGGGAAAAAACAAGACGCTTTCATCTGTAGCCCTTTTTCGCATTTTTCCCAAAAAAACAAAATTTTGCTGTATTTTGGCTAATTTCTGGGTCCCCTCCAGGGGAATCCACAAACCCTGGGTACCTTTACAATCCCCATGATGTTAGAAAAAAAGGACGAAATTTGGCGTGGATACCTTATGTGGTCAAAAAGTTACAGGGGCCTAAGCCCGCACTACCCCAAATAGCCCAAAAAAGGCTTAGCACAGGGGGGGGAAAGGCCTAGCAGCGAAGGGGCTAACGAAGGTTTGTCTTGAGTGTTGTGGGACGATATCCCCCCAATGAGGATCTTTTATGATTGAGTGGCTCCAGCGATAAGCGGCGTTCCGTCAGTTCAATCTCATGCGCCAGGACTGATGTTGCCCTAGTTAAGAAAGAGTCAAGTGTCCCCCCTATACTTGCGCCCACCCGGGCGTTCTGGCCCTCTCGTTTGCTCATCCTATTTTTAGACCTCAGTGCAGTCTGTGGTACCGATGTATAATGTTAGTAACGTGGGCCCCGTGTTGGTACTATTGATACTATTAGTATCTGATAAACACAAACACAAACACAGGGCGAAGCACTTTACCTTAGGGGTTCTTTGGATGTCAGAGGGGGGCCCAGCCCAGCCTCTTCCAAGCTCGGACGGGCGTGGACTGGCTGGCCCTTGGCCCGGGCTTTGCCCGGGCGCATCCCCGCGCGTCCCGCGCCGCGTGTCAGCGCTTCGCTTTTCAGCGTGACCTGAGCGCTAGTGGTGATGGGAACTGTAGTCTCCCTCCACCGCCGGGAGAAGTCCTGTGTTGGCGGTCTTACTTCCCGCTTCCCTGCTCCTCCGGGAGTCCTGCTCGCCAGCTGCCAGGTGTCAGGCAGTATCAGGTCAGTGTACAATGCGCCGCGGGTCAGCGCTTCGCTTTTCAGCGCGACCTGCGCGCTAGTGGTGATGGGAACTGTAGTCTCCCTCCGCCGCCGGGAAAAGTCCTGTGTTGGCGGTCTCGCTTCCCACCTCCCCGCTCCTCCGGGAGTCCTGCTCGCCAGCTGCCAGGTGTCAGGCCAGTATCAGGTCAGTGTACAATGCGCCGCGGGTCAGCGCTTCGCTTTTCAGCGTGACCTGCGTGCTAGTGGTGATGGGAACTGTAGTCTCCCTCCGCCGCCGGGAGAAGTCCTGTGTTGGCGGTCTCGCTTCCCGCTTCCCCGCTCCTCCGGGAGTCCTGCTCGCCAGCTGCAGGTGTCAGGC
Source organism: Calotriton arnoldi (assembly GCA_963921515.1). Taxonomy (NCBI): domain Eukaryota; kingdom Metazoa; phylum Chordata; class Amphibia; order Caudata; family Salamandridae; genus Calotriton; species Calotriton arnoldi. Next base: position 70,864 of record CAWUFW010022997.1, read on the forward strand.
CAGTATCAGGTCAGTGTACAATGCTCTGCGGGTCAGCGCTTCGCTTTTCAGCGCGACCTGCACGCTAGTGGTGATGGGAACTGTAGTCTCCCTCCGCCGCCGGGAGAAGTCCTGTGTTGGCGGTCTCGCTTCCCGCTTCCCCGCTCCTCCGGGAGTCCTGCTCGCCAGGTGTCAGGCCAGTATCAGGTCAGTGTACATTCTAGTTAACACATGTAATAAACCACATTACCAGTTCATTTCACATGCTTGAGACTATTGATGGATTCTATGTAAAATATCTATGGGTTGTCTGGTCCCAATGTAGTGCATGGACCTCTTCTGGACATAATTACGTACCAGTGTGTGCTGGTGGTGTGGATTGATGTGCCCTATGATGTTGCCTCCCTGCAAGTGCAGGGACCTCTGCTCCAGTGGGAGAATGTACTCTGGATGTATATGGCACTAAAAGGAGAAGTCATCAGACAATACCCAAAAATTATGAATATGAATAACTTGTCACGTATTTACTCAATGGCATTTTCAAGACAATAGTGATGTTTGCTAGATCAGGCACATTTTGTAGTGGCAATTACCTTTGTAAAATGAAATCATCAGCAGTGATGGGCCACTGTTTGTGAATGAGAATTGGAATGTACCATTTCCATCACAAAGAATTCTCGGATGTGTAGTACAATAGACAAAAATGAAACACATGAGAGTCTAACTCACCATGAATGTTTGCACAAACTTGAAGTGACTTCCATAGTCAATTTTGTAGTGTATAGTACACATTTATCATGTTAAGTCTTTGTTTAAATCATTACATTTTACCTGGTACCACATTAAGGTTGTCTGTCACAAGCAGCCCCTGTAGTAGCTGGGGGTTAATGGGGGAAAGGACGTCCCTCTCAAGTGCAGTGAGATGGGGTCCAGTTTGTCCAGCAGGGAGAACTCTGGCCACCTCTATCCTGGTGAACTTCCCCTTCACTCCCCTCTTCTCATCCTGCCACTTCTTTTTTATGGTCTATGATGGACGAGACATTCTCCCCCAATGCAGTGACTGCAGTCACCAACTGCTGCCATAGGGCTGCCTTCTGTTTTGCAGTGGTGTAGTATGGTGGTAGACCGTGCAACTTTTTGTTGTTTCTCACTACAAAAGACACAATTAATTGTGTCTCCTCCTCTGTGTAGTTCCTCTTCTTTCGCAGTGGAAGCATGGTTTCAAGGTGCAGAGCTGGCAGGCACAGTGTCGGCATGGAACAAGCAGAGGCTTGAATGTGTGCTGCTTTAATGAGGTTTGTAGTGCAGGGGTTGCAGGTGGTATAAACTGTCTGCAGGTGAATGTTATTACTTCCTCCACCCCGAGTGCAGAGATTCCACCCCGAGTGCAGAGATTCCACCCAGACTCTGAAGATTCTGCCCAGAGTGTGGAAACTATGCTCTAAGTGTGGACACTCCACTCCGACTACGGACATAAAGATACTACTCATAATTTACCTTTGTGAATACTGAAAGTCATAACTTAGACTTTTGGTCTAAGTTTACCTTTGTGAATTGGGCCCTCTGTGTAGAAGGATTATGATAAAAACCGGGCCCTGTGCTAGTGCATACAGAATGTATAACATATAGTGCTAGTGCATTTAAATATGTTATACATTCTGTATGACAGAGTTTTATAAAACAATTCCTCTCTACTATTAGCTCTTTACCAATTAAAGAATGGGTGTAACAGATTTAATATGAAGCTATGCTCTCTGCAGACACTTTGGCCCTCATTTGCCGGATTTTGGCATAGGGCAGCACAGCAAGGCCCTGTGCTGCACTACCCTACGCCAAAATGAAAGAGCAGGAATGCACCATATTTATGCAATACGAAGCATTCCTGTCCTTTCTCCCTGTGCCTGCTCCTTTTCGGCAGCCTTGCGCCAACATAGGCACCCTTGCACCTAATTGCAAGGGTGCCTCTTTTGTATGCAGCATTGCTTTTTGTGCAGGAAGGTGCACCTTCCTGCACAAAAACAATCCTAAGAGGCGTTTTCCTCTTTTTCTATTTGCTGCATAATGCAGCACACATAGAAAGAGGAAAAAACAAGGAGAAATAAAGATATTTCTCCTTGTTACGCCTCACCTTGGGAGGCGTAAGGATTGGGCGATTCCCCAGGTTTACATTATTTTGTAAATCTGGGGCATCGTCAAAATCCATGGGTGTTGTGTGGGGAAAACTCACTGCAACGCCCATTGAATGCCTCCAGGGCACAGAGTAAGGCAACACAACGATTTGTGCTGCGTTGCCATACACACAGGGTGGCATTGCATGGCGTCATAAATCTGTGTCATGCATGTACCACTTTACGTTGTGCAAAAGTGACGCAGCCTCTCACAAATAAGCCCCTTTGCTTTCAGTAAACAGGGTTAATAATAAGGTTAGAAAAAAACAGCCTCTACAGTAACACATCACTACAAAGTAAAAACTATATAGATGGTATAACAGAAGCACTATACCCTGTTTTGCCAAGATAACATAGTATACAATGTCTACAGTACATTTTATCTTATCTTAGTACTCTATACATGCTCAATACCTTATTGTATGACAACCTATTTGTCGTGTCGTCTGACCACAGAAACACGCCAGAATCAGGTATTGTTGTATAATCCTTTATTCAGAGAGATTTCGTATTGCTGCCCACATGCACGTCTGTCCTCGTTCCCTTCTCGTCCCAAGTGCCCCGTCCCCAGCTCCTTGACCGGATGTGGTCTCCGGTTCCTTTCCCCTTCCTGTCCAGTGCAAGGTCCTAGTGCCCTTCACCCAGGCCACTACATCTCCCCCCTTTGTCACAAAGAAATGACGAGAGAGAGGAGGAAAAGAGAGATATAGAGATAGAGACAGAGAGAAAAGATAGATGTATCAGAGCGAAAAGTGGAGATGTGTGCATCCCCATCACTACATTTCTTCAATGAGTCTTTTTGGCCGCCTGCTCACTCTTTTCGGACAAGCCTCTTCCTGTGATTCTTCTGCTTGTCCTTCACCCTTGTCTGTTCCTTTTCCGTTGTGACCCTTCGCTTCACGCTCGTCTGTTGCCGTGTCTTGGCCGTCTTCAGTCATGGTCTTCAGTCCTTTGAAGTGAGAACTGTTCCGTGTTATTCAGTGATGTTCCGACTCCGCCGTAATCATTGGCCCCTTGATGTTTGTGATTGTTAGCGGGTCGTTTGAGAACAAGCTGTCGGACTTTCTTTGTTGTCGCTGACGCACTACCACTGAGTCCCCTTGTTGGAGGTGCGAAGGGGTGGCATGTCGCCTTGCGTCTGCATAGGCTTTCATCTTTTCTTTGGCCTCTCTGTCTTTGGCGGCGATGCTGCTGTGCTCAGGTGGTGCCGCTGCCTCTACCTGTGGCAGCCTCGTCCTGCTTGTCCTTCCCAGTACTAACTCAGCTGGACACCTTCCTGTGGAGCTGTGGGGGGTGTTTCTGTAATCTCGTAGCACTTGACAGAGTGCTTGGCCAATGGAGATTTGCACCAGCTTTGTGCGTTGGACAGCCTTTTTTATGTTCCCCATGAACCTCTCCACCACGCCTTTCGCTTGTGGCCACAGCGGTGTTATCTTCCTGTGATGGATGCCTAGGTAGGTCATGAATTTTCGGAATTCTTCCCCTGAGAACGGAGGACCGTTGTCTTTCTTTAGGGTGTCTGGGGAGCTCCAGGCTGCAAATATGTCGTCCAGTATTGGTAGCGTTGCTGTCGCTGATGTCGACGAGACATGGCGCACTGTGGGGAATCTTGAGTATTCGTCAATGATCACGAGCAGATAGTTGCCCGTGTCCAGTGTCCCAAAGAAATCAGCTGCCAACGTTGTCCACACCGCCCTTGGGAGTTCCGACATTTGTAGTGGTTTGGGCTTAGTTGGCGGTCCTGTTGTTTGACAGATGTGACATGTCATGACGGTGTCTTCTACCATTTTGTCTAGGCCAGGGAACCATACTTTTTCCCTTAACATTTTTTTGGTTGTCACCATGCCTCGGTGCGATTCATGTGCCAAATTAAAAGTCTGTCTCCTGAGTGAACTAGGTATGACTATCCTTGTTCCTCGCATCATGATTCCTGTTTTTGTCTCCGACAGTTCTTCATGTATCTTCTTTAGCGCCAGCATTTCTTCCTTGTTTACTCCTTCTCCCCAGGTGCAGTTATTGTTGATGTGTCTCCATTGCTGCAGTCTTGTTGTTGCTTTCGCCGTTTGCATGGTGACGTCTTTTGCTGTCTCCTGCTCTATCTCTGCCAGCGTTATTGGCGCTGGGGTGTTCTGTTTGAGCACAAAGTTGAGATATTCCTCTGCCATGGACGTGGACTCTTGTCGATGCGGCAGTGGGTGTCTTGACATGTAGTCAGCCGGGTTGTGTTCTTTTCCTGGCTTGTGAACAATCTTGAAGTCATAGTCCATTAACCTTATACCCCGCGCTCAATGCGAGGAGGCATCTTTGCAGACGGATTGCCGTATATTGTCACCAGAGCCTGATGATCTGTTATGATGGTGAACGGCTTCCCGTAGATGAACATGTGATAGTGTTCACATGCCCATACCACTGCTAGGCTTTCTTTTTCAGGTTGTGAGTATGCTTTCTCGATGTCAGATAAACTTTTGCTTGCATATGCAACAACTTTCCGTGGGGAATCTCTCCCCGGCAGGTGCTGTGCTAGTATTGCTCCTAGTCCAACTGGGCTGGCATCCACCGTCAGTTCAGGGCATAGCAGGGGGTCGAAATAGGCAAGATGATCTACGGTCATCACAGCCTGTCTGATTGCCTCAAATGCCCAGTTGCATTCCTGTGACCAGAGGAACTTCTGACCTTGTTTTGTTAGCTCTCGGAGTGGTGTGCTCACCGTGGCGAAGTCCTTGATGTAGCGAGCACAGTAGCTGGCAAGCCCCAGGAATGACCTCACTTCTGCTACATCCGTCGGAGGGCTCGCGTTCCGAAGTGTTTCTACTTTGCTGGGGTCCGGCCTCATTCCTTTCTTGGAGAAGATGTGTCCGAAGAATACCAATTCGCTCCTCCCCAGCTCGCATTTGTCTGCATTCAATGTTAGTCCCGCTTGTTCCAGTTGTAGGCATACTTGATGCAGGGCCTCGTCATGCTCCTCATCTGAGCGTCCAAATACTAGAATGTCATCGCTGTATTTTAAACTGTTCTTCACTGGCCTTACTACCTGCCTTATGGTCTCCTGAAATATTTCTGCAGCTGACGAGATGCCAAAGCTCAGCCGTTTGTATCGAAACAAACCCATGTGTGTTGAGAACGTAGTAATGTACCTTGACTGTTGATCCAGTTCCAGTTGGTGGTACCCTTTGCACAGGTCCAACTTCGAGAATCGGCCGGCCCCTGTAAGACAGCTGATCTTGTCATTTAAGTGTGGCCCTGGGTGTCGCTCTCTCTCAATCACTGTGTTTGGTACCCTCATGTCCACACATATGCGGATCTTGGAGGAATTCTTTTTTGGAACCGCCACTATTGGAGACACCCATGGCGTTGGCCCGTCCGCGGGCTCAATGATGTCCTGGGCCAGTAGACTTTGGATTTCCTCTTCAACCTGTGGTTGTAGATGTATTGGCACCCGTCGATGGTGTTGCGCTACCGGCTTGATCGCCTCATTGATGTGCAAAGTTATTTGTTTGCCTTTCAGTTTGCCGAGGCCTTGCAGTATGGCCGGATGTTCCTGTAGAATGTTCCCTTTTTCCGACATGTGGTATGTCATCACCAGCAGACCCATCACCTGCACCGTGACATTGCTTAGCAGGCATGGTGCTGGGGTGTCACCTTTCAGCACATGTATCTCTTCTTGGCAGGACATGTCCTTGTATGTTAAGGTCTCTGTGAACTTCCCCATGTTTTCTACCGGCGTTTTGGAGCCCCACGTGAACACATCAACTGTGGACGATGATAGTGGTGGTTTCACTTTCATTTTCTCGTACTCCGACATGCACATGATGTTGCATGTGGCCCCACTATCAAGCACGAACCGTGTGTTGTGTTTCACTACCTCGATGTCCACAGTTGCGGTTTTCTTTATTTGATATTTTTCCACAAGGTGAATGTTCTCTGGTCTTCTGTCTTCCTTGGGTGCGTCTGACATTAAATACAGCCGTGCCACGTTTGCAGGAGTTGCCATTTCTTCCGACTCGTCAGAGGAGCTGCGATTTCCGCGATCCGCCGTATCCATGTGACGGGCATACCTGCTGGTGGTCATCCGTGGTCTCGCCGCTCTCCCTCGCTCGCTCCGTAATTGCCTGCTCAGGCAGGCGCTTGCAAAATGATTGTCTCTATTGCATTTCCTGCACTTCTGGCCCATTGCTGGGCACGCACCGACATGCGGAAATTCGAGGCCACATTGATAGCATGTTTGTTCATTCTTCTTTGTTGGCGAAGGCGCCGGGTATTCTTTCTTCTTGTAGTTCCCAGTCACACGATTCGCTTGCTCCACTCTTTTTTCTTTCCCCAGCTCCATCTGTTTGGCATGCGCCATTGCTCTTGCTTCCGTGCGGGCCATGTTCAATATCTTCCCTAGCGTTGTTGGTTCCTTCAGGACTCATGCACGGAACTCCACGGACTGACAGCCTTCAATGATGCACAATCTTATTGCTTGTTCATTATCAAACTTGTCAAACTCACAGTATGTGACCAATTTTCGCAGTCTTGTGGTGAAGTCATCAAGGGACTCCTCTGCTCGCTGACATGCAGTGTTGAAAGTGTACCTCTCAAAGTCAATGTTTCGCTGTGGGTCGAACTTCTCTGTGAGGCATTTTATCACTCCCTTGTATGTCGCTGTTTGATCGCTAGGGAATGTTATGAGCAGGTCCTCCACTTCATCTCCTACGAGATTTAAAAAGAGGTCCAGCTGTTTGCTGTGTGCGATGTCCGTGGCGCGCATGTAGCGCTCGAATTGCCTACTCCATCTTTCCCACCTGATGCCAGCCTGTGGTTCTGATAGACTGAATGGCAGTGGTCTGCGAAATATTGCTTGTGGACTGTTTTTGTCACCTGCGGGTTCAACCATTTTATTTATTTATTATGTTTCTTCCTTTCATTTAGTTCTTCACTCTTCGCGTTTATTTTCCTTTTTTTTTTTTCCGTTGTTTTTTTTCGTGTGGTGCCAAATGATAATTTTACTTCCTGCGCGATTCCTTTCTGTATAGGTTACACTGTCTCCCTTGCCTTTGATCTGTAGGCTTAGCTGCGTGTGATTGTACCCTTTTCTGTTGCTTTTCTGTCTGCCGGACTTAAAATGGCCTCCCGGCCTTCCTTGAAGCTGATTGGCCAATTCTGCCTGGCCTCTTGTCTCTTTATTTCTGCTTTTTCTTCTTTCCTTTTGTTATATTTTCTTTTCCTGTTGTTTTTTCTTCAAATTCCCCTTTTTGTAAGCTTTTTCTTCTGTTTTCTTGATTTTGCCTGACTTTAAAATGGCTGCCGGGCCTCCCTCGCTGCTTATTGGCTTAATTTACCTGACCTTAAAATGGCCGCCCAAAGCTCACGAGATCGCGGGTCTTCCGGGGTCTTCGCCTGACTTTAAAATGGCCGCCGGGCCTTTCAGGATGTTGATTCGCTGCTCCCGCCTGGCCCCAAAATGGCCGCTGTCCTCACGCGAGATTTCTATTAATTTTCGCGCGCGATGCTGCAGTGTTTGATGCGGCGGGCGGCTGGGACGTAGATACCGGGTGCACCTCTTTGATTTGCGCGCGTGACGCTCACGACGCGCAGATGTGTGCACCGCTAATGTCAGGCAGTCGGGGGCCTCTTACCACTCTTCCACTGCGGCCGGGGTGGGCTCCTGTGTTGTTTCTTTCTTCCTCCGCACTCGGACCAGGGTGGGCTCCTGGCTCCGCTTCTTCGTCACGAAGGATGTCGGGTGTCTTGCGGCGATTCTTTTCCTTTCTTTCGCCGGCGGACCAGGGTAGGCTCCTGGCTCCGTCACTCGATCACGAGGGACCAGGGCACACGCGTCGTCCTTGAAATCCCACCTTCGTTGCCAGTTGTCGTGTCGTCTGACCACAGAAACACGCCAGAATCAGGTATTGTTGTATAATCCTTTATTCAGAGAGATTTCGTATTGCTGCCCACATGCACGTCCGTCCTCGTTCCCTTCTCGTCCCAAGTGCCCCGTCCCCACCTCCTTGACCGGATGTGGTGTCCGGTTCCTTTCCCCTTCCTGTCCAGTGCAGGGTCCTAGTGCCCTTCACCCAGGCCACTACACTATTCTCTTAACTAACACTTGTCTACTGAGTGATACCTAAGTTCTATAGGTTTTATTGAGAAATTCTCTCCCCTTCAAACACCTTCTCTATTACTCAGCACGCTGTATTTTTGGCATTTACTGTCCAAAATAATGTATGCTGAGTACAATACTTAGAATATACATCAAGTACTCCTAACAAATATCTAGACTTCAAATCAAAATATGTCAATAGCCACCTGTGAACTCAACAGCATATCAAAGATAGAATCACTTAATGTTCAATAGGAAGCACTCTTACTTTTGTTATCTGAGTTCATTTCATACTAATTATGGCATTTCAACAGCAACTAACACAGTACAATAAACACAAACAATAAAAACAAAAGTGCAATTACCACCAGAACAACAATATTACTACAAAATTTACAATATTAATTTCTTTTTGTGTGTTCAAAAAGTTTCAATAGCAAACAGTTTGCAAATCACATTCTAACCATTCAAATTATTAGAACTCACATAATGAACAAACATATTGACTAGTTTCTGAATATATTTTAATATTTAAGTATTTAGTCACAGACTTCATACTTTAATTACACTATGGGCCAGATGAATGACCCTTACAATTTGCGACTCGCAAATTGTGTCGCTTTGTGACTTGCAATTTACGTTTGGCAAAATGCCATGTACAACAGTGTCATAGACACTCTTAGCAATTCCTAATGGGGTCGCAAATTGCCTGCCTCATTAATATTCATGAGGCAGGTGCTATTTGTGACCCCATTAGAAATGGCTAGCACTCCTAGGGATGGTGGCCTGCTGGGGTCAGCAGACCACCATGCCTGTTAGTGCTTTTTAAATAAGGCAGTTTTTTAAAATGCATCCCGTTTTCCTTAAAGGAAAACGGGATGCATTTAAAAATGAAAATTAAGTGTTTCTGTTTCATTTTTAAGAGTAGGCAGTGGTCCCAGGGACCACTGCCTGCTCTTAAAAAATATTTTCGCACACATTCACAAAGGGGAAGGGGTCCCCTGGGGACCCCTTACCATTTGCGCTTGGCTTACCACCTACTTGAAGTAGGTGGTAAACTGTGAGTGTTTTGCGACCGCAAATGCGTCGCAAAACAATCATACATTTAAGTTAGACTCGCTATTAGGAAGGTATGCCCTTGGTATGCCCCTTCCTAATAGCGAGTCGCAAACCATATTTTGCGAGTCGGTAATAGGTTACCGACTCGCAAAAAAGGGTTTGTACATGGGGCAGACCAATTTTGCGGTCGCAAACGGGCCGAATTCCAGTTTGCGCCCACAAAAACAGTTGTACATCTGCCCCTATATTTTTAATTAACTGAAAATGAAGCCGCATGTTGAAGGTAGATGACTACACCAATCTCCCTTACTCAAAACTCAAATGACGTCTGCACAGCACAAGTCATAGAGATTACACTACACCTCCAAACCACCAAGGGCAATCTAAGGTGTCTGAGGTTATGCAAAAAGTATAAGTATCTGAACCTTGAAGCCTTGCAACCAGTCACATAGTAGCTTTTTTTAAATTTGTGGAGAGAATGTCAACTATTGGTTGACCCTCATATAACCTCAGTCTTGCAATATTCACAAAACATATATATCTCTTCCACACTACATGTACTACAAATACCACAATCCTCTTTAATGGTGTTTGTAAGCTTTTTTATCATAATTATTAACTTTGACAGTCTGTGGTTTATTTGTTTTTCTTTATGGTTACTTTAACCAGTTAATGACACTTGTACTATACTAATACACACTTTTACCCCCTCCCTGTACAATGGAGCTCCTGAGAATCTCGCAAGATCGTATTTCCATGAGACTCTTGCGAGAGTCTCGCAGGATGTACGAAGCCCCACAAAAAGCTTCACCTGCAGATCGTAGCAAGATTTCAAAACCACCCCAATAGAAAAGCTCATACTGTTTAACCTGTATTTGTGCTCCATTCAAACAACATTTGGCCACAGCCTAACCTACTTTTGTAACTGTATACAATCTACCAATTACATGTATACTTTGCCTCCTTCCCAATTTCTTCTCTTCTAATGTAACACCATATTTTTCATGAAACTTACTCATTGTGCTGAGCACTTCTTTTGTGACTCACATCCCCATACTGCATCATAGTTCACCTCTGGATTTTGGGACACAGCTTTATCCACTGGGCTAGACAATATGCCATTAATTTCGGTTTTGACAAAAACATTGGATTTCCAAACTTGGACATTACTTAGATTGGCCATAGAGGTATGAAGTGGCATCAATTGTCACCAACGGTTGAGATCATTTCGATTGTGAGCACCCAGACCTGATGATAGTGCACTGTGGTGGCAATGACCTAGACACAATCACAGGGGTTTCTATTGAAATCCAAATGAAGAAGACTTTTTCTCAATAGATGTCTCCCTTTCCTCACACAGCCTTTGTATATTCTAATACATGTCAAAGGAAAACATGGCATTGGTCAAAAGAGTTTTGTCCTAAGATTGAGAAGTCCCAGAAACATGTTAATAAAGCAATTTCTGCCTTTCTTTCTGGCCATGACATGGGATCTATTTATCATAACAATATCTGTTTTGATATGCCAGGAGTCTATAGGCTAGATAGAGTGCACTTCACTGCAGAAGGAAACAGGATCATATTTAATAACATCAAGGAATGCAACCAGTTCTATGTGTAACTGAACTCTACACACTATAAACACAAAGGCTCGTGTCGGAGCCATCCTATTCCTATATTATATGATTTTTTTCATGTTATAACTCCCTTTTTTGGGATACTGGCACCCACGAGACCTAAACACCTGCTGCCACTTATATATTGATCCTTCTCTGGTGTGACTCTTACAAGCTCAAATATTTAAAATATATCTCATGGATGACACCTGTGCATAGTAGGATGGGTGTAGGAGAGTGTGCAAACACACAAGCCTCTCTGTGGAGACCTCTCTCTTGAGAGAGATGTTCTCCACCTCTTCCTACTTTTCTACTACCCTGCAAGAGTCTTGGGGATAATAATATATATTTTTTAAAGAATTTACACTCTCCTTCATTACTGTTCTATGCTTTATAGTCCCCACTAGTAGCTTATGGTGGGAAAGTGGCCTCTCCATTGGCACCTTTCCATAGTATGACAGGAGTGCAAGGTAGGGTGGGAAGCAAGACTTGGTTCTTCACTGATATTTCTCCCCAGGGCAACAACTGTGTTTAGTAGAGTCTGAGGAGGGACTGGCTTCCCCACTGAGACCTGGCGGCAAGGTGACTGACCTGTGTGCATAGTAGGATGTAAACAGAGACTGCCTCTGCACTGACACCCTTCTCCAGGGTGAGCAGTATGCATAGTAGGATATTGGGAGAGACTGACCTCATAGCTGAAGCCTCTCTATTGCATAGCAAGTATGAAAGGTACTGGAATCTCCACTGAGACCTCTCCTCAGGGCAATAACCATATATATTAGAGCATTAGAAGGAATTTGCCTGTACACTGACACCTGTCCCCAGGATGGCACACATATATAATAGGGTGTAGGGAAAGATTATTCTCTCAGCTAAAACATTTCCTGGATGACATGGATGTGCAGTAAAGTGTGGGCAAGGAGTGGCCTCTCTGCTGAGATCTCTTCCTAGAGCAATAGGGATGTGCAGTAGTGTGTGGAAAGAGAGTGACCTGTCTGCGCAGGCTATGGGGAAAAACTGAACTTTCTGCTCATTCTTCTTCCCATGCTGATGTGTATGTATAGTAGGCTGTGGGGAGCAACTTGTCCTTTCTGCTGAAACATCTGTCTTAGATGATGACCATATGCAGTAGAATGTGGGGAGAAACTGGCCCTTCTCCTGTGACCTGTCATTTGGATAATGGGTGTAAAATGGGGCTTACCTCTCTGCTCACAGCTCTCCCCACGGTAACAGATGTACAAGTAGAGTGCGGGGAGGAAATGACCTCTATGCTGAAAAGTCTGCCTTGGATGACAAGCATAGAGACTAAGGTATGGAGAGAGACAGCTCTATCAGCTCGAACCTCTCCCCAGTGTAACACATGCATGGTAGGCTGTGGGTAGAGACTGCGGGGCCGATTCACAGAATTAATCTGAGATAAAATCCTAAACTTACTACTTTTGAGTATTAACAGAAGGCATTTAGTAGTAGTAAAGTTAGGACTCTAACTTTACTACTACTAAGCTGAGACAAAATCCTAACTTTAAGACTTTCGGTATTCACAAAAGGCATTTAGTAGTAGTAAAGTTAGGATTCCTAACTTTACTACTACTAAATGCCTTTTAGTGAATACCGAAAGTCGTAAAGTTAGGATTTTGTCTCAGTTTAGTAGTAGTAAAGTTAGGAGTCCTAACTTTACTACTACTAAATGCCTTCTGTGAATACCAAAAATAGTAAGTTTAGGATTTTATCTCAGATTAGTTCTGTGAATCGGCCCCTGCTCTCTTTGCTCATATCTCTCTTCATCGTGATGAATATGCATAGTAGGGTATAGAAATGGAGTATCCACTCTGTTGAGAACTGTGTTCTGGTTGACTGGTGTGGATAGTTGAATGTGGAAACACATTCACCTCTCCCTCAGACCTCTCTCCATGGGGACAGGCATGCGTAGTAGAGTTTGCACAGGGACAGACCTCTCCACTGAAACTTCTTTCCAGAGTGTGAGAAGTTGGCCTGGCATATGCTGTCCACTAATTATAGTGGGCACCTTGCACCAGTCCAAACAACCCCTTATTGGAGATAGGTTAAAGACAACCTTTATTGAAAGCTATCCTAGTGGTAGCTATGGAGAGCAGCCTTCAGGCTAAGTCTTGAAGGAATGTAAAGCAGCTTGTTTTACCAGTCTATAATCTCTTGAGTGACCAAATGAAAGAGCACCACACCAGGTATATATTCAAAATATATGTATTTATTGCTAAACACACCCTCTAGTCTCTTTATGAGGCTAGAGTTCAAGTACATAAGTTATAAGTTATTTAAACATGGTAATAGCACAAATACACATTTGGGCCCTAG
>CAWUFW010022998.1:0-84067 GCA_963921515.1 Calotriton arnoldi
AAAGTCTACCCAGTCTTGAGTCTGTGCTTTTGGGTATCCCTGAACTTTAACCTGTATTGTTCAGTGGTTAGGCCAAACCCATCAATTAGAGCACTCTTCAAGACTTTGTAATTATCAGCATCCTCCTCTCTAACAGTGAGGAGCTTGTCTCTACCTTTGTCTGCAAAGGAGAGCCACAAGATTGCTGCCCACTGCTCCTGAGGGACCCTCTGTACTTTACAGGCCCTCTCTAGAGCAGTTATCCATTTGTGGATGTCATCCCCACTCTGGTAGGGAGGGACAATCTTGCTCAGGTTTCTATGGTCATAAGACCTTTCCCTATCTTTGGGGAAACTGCTGCCACCATGGGACTCTAGTCCCAACTTTTGTCTCTCTCTATAGAGATCTAGGGACTCCCTGTCTATAGCCAATTGCTGTTTCCTGAGTTCAAGCTGAGTTTGATCATATTGAATCAGTCTCTTTCTTCTCTCATGAGATGATTCCCTCCTATGAGAGGAGACAGAGGACCCTATTGAGGTGTCAGAGTGGTTAGACTCCTGAGAAGGAGACCTAGACCTTCTGGGCACACTCAGAACTCTTCCTGGGGGGACAAAGGGGAGGTCAGTCTGATCCTCTCCCTCCTCCTCCTCCTCCACAGGAGGAATTGGATTCTCCAGGACAAGGTCATTTTCACCTTCCTGGCCAGTTTCAGAGGGGGGGTCCTGGGTTTCTTCACCCCTGGCCCCTCCCTCATCTTCTGCCCCACGCTCTTTGCCTACCCCTTCAGACCCTAGGGGCCTGCTGAGATCATCAGCTAGTAACACCTCCCTGAGGTGTTGGGTGCTGGCACTTTTGCCTGCCTTCAACTTCCTAGTATTGCATAATGCTCTCAATTCCAAGAATGGGAGTTTATCATACTTGGAGGGAAGAAGCCCACTGGCTTCTGGCAAGGACTCACTGGGTCCTGGCTTTGAAGACATTACTAGTGAGGTGTGGTGTATGCACTACCTACTCTAGTGTGGCCTACTAAACTCTCTTGAGTTGTAGAAAGGGTGTGCTGTCCCTTAACACACAACTCTAAGTTCAGTAGAACTTACTGTATACTAAGCTTAATTTATATGTACCTTAGGTACCTTTAGTGGTTTTCAGTTGATCAATTCAATTGAGATTATCTGGTAAAACAATAGCAAGCTGGAATCCCACACGCTGCACACCAATGTGAGAAGTTGGCCTGGTATATGCTGTCCACTAATTATAGTGGGCACCTTGCACCAGTTCAAACAACCCCTTATTGGAGATAGGTTAAAGACAACCTTTATTGAAAGCTATCCTAGTGGTAGCTATGGAGAGCAGCCTTCAGGCTAAGTCTTGAAGGAATGTAAAGCAGCTTGTTTTACCAGTCTATAATCTCTTGAGTGATCAAATGAAAGAGCACCACACCAGGTATATATTCAAAATATATGTATTTATTACTAAACACACCCCTCTAGTCTCTTTATGAGGCTAGAGTTCGAAGTACATAAGTTATAAGTTATTTAAACACAGTAATAGCACAAATACACGTTTGGGCCCTAGGGGTGTACCAAACCATATACCAATAAAGTGGTATAAGAACCACGACTGAGCTAGACACTAGGCCTAGAGCCTCTAGAAGTGCTTGGACCACAAGGAACCACCCAAGGTAGTGACACAGGGGACCCACGGGGGACGCGTGTAGTGTAGTAACACAGCCGCGAATCGCCGTTAACTTCGATGGAGAAAGTCGCGGTTGGGAATTTAAAGAAAAGGGACACTTAAAGAAGGACTTGGAGCAAACCCTTTGAGAACTAGGTCGTTCTAGAGTCTCTACCCACGGGAGCACTGGAGTACTCGTGTTACCTCACCCAGGGAAGCCGGGTGCATAGGTGCCTTTCGGGGTCGGGTTTCGTCGTCGATTTGAATGGCGATCTGCTGCAAAGTGCTGCTGGCGACCAAGTGAAAAGTGTCCGGGTGGATCCAAGGGTGGATCGGAGATCTGAAGAACCTGAAAGCAGAGGGGACAGAGTCTGGGTCACTAGCCAGTGACCAGGAAGGCGATGAGCAGATGCCCACCGATGTCGAGTGCTTCAGGTAGGTTGATGGTCATCTTGACTCTTCAGCCACGAGGTCCAGGAGGTGTTGTTGGCAACCAGGAGCAGGATTCGGGCAGGTACACAATGTCTGTCGAGTGCTGAGGTGTTGGACCCAACAAGCCTTGGCAACGGCAAGTCTCGATGAAGATGAAGATTGACGATAATGCAGACCAGCAAGGTCTGAGGAACTCACCCAGCAAGGGTAAGTGAGGGCAAGCCTGGAGCAACCAGAGAGCCCAAGTAGAAAAAGATTGGCCTTCGTGAAGGGCTACTAGCCAACGGGCTAGCGACTGCGAAGGAGCCTCGAGACGGTGCACGTGGAGCTGGCTCACAGGACACTCGTGGAGTGGAGGCCAGTGATCTTCGGTGCAGTTGGTGCTGGAGGCTAGGGCTACTCAAAGCCCAAAGCACGACTTCGTGGAAGACCCAGAAGAGGATGCACTTGCAAATGCGTGCAGTGTCCAGGGGTCACGGTTCCACGTTACTCACGACAGCTACGGGCCTCAGCTTTGCTGGGGACTCAGGCAGCCTCGGGAAAGTCTGGAAATCCACCTCTGGTGATGCAAAGACTTCGGCGTCCGACGGGAGCTTCAGCGATGCAGACCGGACAATTGCTTCTTTGGTGCCTGCCAAGCAGGGGAGTCACTCCTTGACCCCAAGGGAGATTCTTCTGTCCTCTAATCTTTAAGTAGAGCGTTGAAGGTCCAGGATTCTATGTCGGAGTTTCGTCCAGGGATAATCTAAAGTCCTAAGGACTGGGGTCCCATACTTATACTAAGTTTAGGGGTTGGACTTATTCTGTGGTCCCACCTATGGGTGGGTCAGGGCAGAGGGGTGGCTACACCCCTTTCCCTTTGTCCAGTTCGCGCCAAAGCAGGGGCTGGAAGCCCCTGATCCGGTTTGAACTGGGGTATGCACAGGGACACCAAATGTGCCCCCAGTGCAGGACTTCAAAGCACCCGAGAGTGCTCCCACCCAGCCCCAATACACACTATCCTGTCTGGGGAGGTGGTCACACCTCCCTGGGACAGGAAACCTATTGTCCAGGCCTCCCCTGCCGGAGTTTTGGTCAGCAGCAGGAGGCCAGACTTGTGTCTGTGGCAGCGGCATCCATTTTGTGATGCCAGGGCTTGGAAAGTCAGTACCGGGCATACCGGTGTGTACATGTCTTTCCCTCTAGAAGGGTGGAATGCTACCCCCGCCGCCAGAACTGGCGGGGGGTAGTATTCCAAGATGTTTGACACCAAACACGACATGTTTCCGTGCAGCCATCCCAAAGTTAGCATTTAACGCGAGGTTATAATGCGCTTAAGAGTATATGGTCAGGCTGCACTACAAACAGCATCAGAGAAGGGTCTCCGAACGCTGCAGAGGGGCCCTGCTCATGCAGGGGCACCCTCTCACATAGGAACCACGCACTCTGCCTTCAGGATTGATAAGGCCTGCCATAGGAGTGACTTATAGGTTTATATGTGTGTATGTATATAGTGATATAGGTAGCCTATATCACAGTAAGAGGTGCATGCACCACCTTACCCAGGCTGCAGTAGCAGACCTGTGGTGTCAGATTGGATGGCCTTCCAGGGGTGGCACAATACATGCTGCAGCCCCTGATAGGCCTCCTGAGGTACCTATGCCCTGGGTACATAGTATACCATATACTAGGGACTTATAAGGGCACTCCAGATTCCAATCAGAGATGTGCCTAAGGCACATGGAAACCATTTTAGAGAGGAAGCAGCTAGGCTGGGGTTCTGATTAGCAGGGCCCCAGCCAGACTAAGGTCGAAAAACAGTGAAGCATCAGCAAAAAGTGGGGGTACCCATGTGAAGCAGATCCTACTCTCCTACAATACACAGTTCAATGTCCCTTTGGCTTTTTTAGGTCTGGGTTTTAACAGCACAGCAGTCAAATAGACCTATTGGTAACAGTTTACATAGAGTGGGCATTAGGTCTGCCTTTTTCAACTGTTGGCTTTCTTCAACCAATCTCTTTCAGACATTGGCTTGAGAATTTGTCAGTCATGTCTTTGCTCAGCCCAGTGGAATACTCATCTCTCACCTAATGATATCTCCTGTTTTGACATATCCCCACCTCCACTGAAGTGCTCTCAATGAACTGCATGAGGGACTACTTTACAATTGTAGCCTTCTCTGTATGCTTCTGCCTGCTCCCTCCTGTGTGTCTAATACACGAATGTTTCAGGTGTTAGCACATTAAACCTAGACCTTTTGACTTTGACAAAACTTATCTACCATGACCCTAACCAGAGAAAAAATGGATGGCAAAGAAGACATAAGGGAAACCATATAAGGGATAGGAACAGGGTGCAGAGAAATTAGTGCTTGAAAGAAAAATGAGGGAAAGACCCACTCAGGAGTGGGTGCAGAGGTACCCTTTAGTTGAAAAAACAAGGGATGAGTAAAGGAGATTTGCAATGATAAGAGGTTAAAAAGCAAAGCAAAATAGAGTTATGCTGGCGAAACTAAAGATGGGGCATTCATCCAAAATCCTCAAACAAAAGACAAAAAGAGGAGGGGTACTAAAAAAAGAGATGTGGGGAAAAAATGGGGTCGATAGGATCTCTTTCTGAGGAATGGAAGAACTAAAGGCAAGTGACACCGATTTTGATTTTTTCACTCTTCCTCCCTACCTACCGTTTGAGGTTAATGCGTTATGAACCAGCATTTTCCAAAGAACCCAACAACTCAGAATTGTGCATCTAAATCACATCTGATATATAATCTGATGATTTCCATTCCTGTCTCTGGACAAATACATCTCCTAGTTCACAAAAAAATACTCTGAAGGGTTAAATGTATCATTCTTTAGCTGGGAAATTGAACTATCTGAAATAAAATGGGGGGTTTTATCCAGCCATGTCTGTAACCAGTCAATAAGGAGAGAGACAGGGCTGTGAAGTGATTGCGCCAGCATTTATCTTAATGCATATTTCAGACATTGGTTTGCCTTTCAGACTTAATTTCATCTAAACTTTGGCCAAAAGTTACCCATCCAACCTCTCTTCTGGAACAAGAACATTCAAAACGAGTAAAACTTGACTAATCATGTGCTGCCCTCCGAAATAATTATAACTCAATACAACAGGCTCACTTCAATGAAACATAGTTTTGCCAAATTGTAATTACTAGACCCCAGAAAAAACATGACTAATGTCTGCTTCTCACAAATGATCACGCACAAAACTGTTTTCCAGTAACCACTCCTGGCCTTCTGGCAACAGAATTCGGGAGAGGCTGCACACTGCTAGAGTGTGTTTCTGTAGAAACTAAACAACAAGTTGTGCTCTTGCTTGTGGCTTTATTTAATCTACGATATTGTTGAATCGATTTCAGACTAAGACGTAAGCAGTACCAGACATCAAACTAAAGCAATATCTGTATTCCAATTATAGCGCTTGTGAGATGTGCCGAATCAATAATGAAATACTGTATAGGACTTTACATTTCATATAGTGCTTCATACTCCTGAAAGTAACAAGGCGCTCACATTTGCATCCGTATCCTGGGTTTCCTGAATCTGGTGCTGGGTTGAAACAATATGGAAGCCTTCCTCTTGCAACCTCAAGAAAATGGATGTACACAGACACAAAGGCCCAGCTTCACTTACATTTTTTGCCGTTGCAGTCTGACGCAAACTGGTGCAAGTGTTTTTTTTTTTTAAACTCTTTTAATTTAACGATCTCAACATTACAATTCTTTGAAGGCAAGTCACATATAGCTCTGCACTATACATTACTGGTGCAAGTGTTTTTGAGATTTACTTGTTTCAAATAAGTTTTGTTCTAGCTGTTTTGCATTGGAAAGTAGCTTTGAAGCAATGGGAAGCATCTTTTTGTGTAGTTTGTGTCACCGGCAGGGACATCTTAAGGATTTCGGGGGCCCTGGGCCAATCATATTTTGGGGACCCCTGTTTGAACCAGCTCTGCAAGTATGATTCAGTTTCAGCTCTGTCATGCTCTCTTTGCCCATTGCACAGGCACACTGGTCCAAATTATGAATCTGATTACAACAGTTCACTAATATTATTGCATATAATCTTTGTGACCCTCTCCTACCTCTCAGCCCTGTTTTCAGCTTAACCAAGCTTTTTTACAGATGCTGCAAGGTTTTGAAAAACAAACATTTCTCTGCAAAATGTCAGTAATAGACTCCCATACAGCACTCGCACTTAAAATAAATTAAAGGAAAATGGTATTTAAAACAATCTGTTTAAGAATGATTCAAGATCATCAGGACAAGATTATCTACAGAACAATGCTAGCTCTATGGAGGAATGGATGGATGGGGGCTGAAAGGCTGGGGCTGTGTGCCAGGGCCCACTTTACCCTTGCCTTAAAACGTCTCTGGTCACTGGGGCGTCCCATGGATGATGTATGGGTCTTCCCATGCAACCACCCATGTGTTGTGAAGCAAATCTCTGTCTACTACCATTAGTAAACAGGGATTTGTGCCAAAAAGATACACCTCCCCAGGGTATGAGTAAAGTTGAAGCATAACCTAAATGTCTCCAAACTTTGGATGTGTATCCATTGTACAATACACATACAAAGTGGGGATAGTTGTAAAGTATGTCAAAGCATAGCGTTTTGTGATAGAAGGACACCCTTGTAGTCGGGGCCGGCTTTAGGGCAGTGTGACCGGTGTGGTCGAACTGGGTGCTGACCTGGAGGGGGGCACTGACCTTAGGCAATAACTTACTTTAAAAGCAGCCGATGTAGAGTTCCTTGTGCCTCCAGGCTTCAGGCATCAATAAAAATATCAAGATAACTCTTGTGATTAATGATCCTGTTATAGAGAGAGAGAGCAGAGTTTTGTCTAGTGGCAGTTTTGACTCGCCATAAAGTAGCACAGTGGGTTAATATGCCTGCTGCAAAGAACAAATCTGTATTTAATGTGGATATCTCAGTGGATTACTAAATCCAGCCATTACCAGCGCTTTAACCCCTTGCCTGCGGCAGAAATTCCAGCCCGGTGCTGGACATTCCAATCGCGGGCGTGGTCGTGATGGAACCATGCCGTCATGAGCACAGCCCAACCGTGACTCATGACGGCATGGTTCCGTCACAAGCATCGAAGGGGTTAAAACAAATGAAATGTGTGCGAGAGAGGGGCTATGGAGAGATGAGGGATGGTAGCGAGGGTATCTGAGGAGGAGGTCATGGGGGGGTGCGATAAAAAAGAGTGTTGCACCGGCACCACCAGCGCTAAAGCCGGCCCTGCTTCCAGTACAAAACCTATGCTATAGATCACACAAACACACATGGGCTATGGAGCAAGGGTGTGGGAGAGGTGCAAGGAAGCTGAAAGTGTGGCAGCACTAGAGGAGAGAGCAACAGCACTATATTCTAGCAGATATGACTCTGTCCTGCAGCCTCCCGTGCATGCAATGCAGGCAACAACTTTGCTTGCTGTGCTGCATTGGGTTACTTTTTAGTAAATTTGTCACATAATTCCCACAAGTTGTGTAGCAGCAGTGTGAACTCTACAACAACCTGCAAGTTCGAAGGATTTAATCAGTGTTAAATGTATGCCCATGGGTGCCGGTGGGGGCCATTGGCACTGTTTTTTGCAGCAATACTTATTTTTCATCATAAGCCATTGACCCAAAGCACGAGAAAGAAAGTGAGACGAAAGAAGGAAAAAAGGAAGAAAATGACAGGAAAGGCAGAGATGAAAAACAACCTGAGAAAGTGAGATGAAGAGACAGAAAAGACAGAAAAGACAGGCTATTCATGTTCATATTCTGCAACCACGGTCTTTGGCTAGCCCAGATAGGAGTCCTAAGAAACGTTTGGCCCCTGCACTTATGTTATTTATTTTGATGAAGCACAGAATGGAATAGGTGATAAGTTTTTTTGAAAATATGTTTTTATTGGCATTTCACATTTATTCACAGCGTGTTGCATTTAGTTATAACAATAGTACTACAGTATTTTAATATTTGTCTTTGTTATGGCTCATTTTCTGTACTTGCCCTATAGGTACTACACGTCCCTGCATATGCTGTTTTTAATTTTTGTGAACAATCAAAAGCAAACGTTTCCCAAACTCCACTCCCTTCTCCTGCCCGATGAACCTCGTTGTTCAGTACTTTGCCCAGATACTCAGCCTATTCCTGAAGAATTGCATAGCCTAATTAGCTTCACAACACAGTTCTACTTGCGCCTATAATTGTACAGGAGAATAGCATGTGCAGTGTCTGTCTTGTTACTCAAACAGTGTGGACAGAGCACAGACTGTTGTGACAGTTGGCTGAAAGAGCACAAGTGTGCCAAAGAGCACAAATGTGCCAAAAAGCACACGTTTTTCTTCTCATTCCCAGTTTTGATGCCCTATTATTGTAATAATTTAAAAATAATTATTTTCAGAAAAATAGAAAAATTAGATGTCTGTCGTGTGTATGTCTTTTATATTTCTATAGCACAATAGTCTGCCACAGCAGTCTATTCTTAATAATAAAAAGTAAGTCTATTGTTGTAAGTAGAAATAGAACTCAAACACTTGTAACAATAGATTTGTCTTACATTTATAAAGATTTTGTATTAGGTCTACATTATTTTTTAATGCAGACCTTATAGAAAATGTATACTTCTACTTATAAACCAGCACAAATCTTTTTTTCTGTTAGTTTATGACGAATGATGATTCAATGCAACAGAATGCAAAGTCTTGCATTGCTTTGCATCAAGTGGGTGTTCCTTGGGTGTAGTAGGGGATTGCCATGCATCCACCAATCAATTTTGAAGACCTCTGCACAACGAAGGCTGTACGTAGTAGAAGCTTGCCCACTTTATGGCGCTTGGGTGTAATGAGTGACAGGCCTCTCCGTGAAGGCTTCTGTATAGGGCAAAGGGTGTGTGTATAGTAGGGGCTTGTCCATGTAATGGGGCTTGAGTGTGGTGATGGATTGGCCCCTCCATGAAGAGCTCCGTGCAGAGCGAAGCCTGTTCGTAGTAGGGGTTTGCCCATATAATGGGACTTCAGTGTGTTGAGGGACTGGCCTCTGCGTGATAAGCTCTTTATAGGGCAAAGGCTGTGTGTAGCAGGGCCATGCCCTTGTAATGGGACTTGGGTTTGGTGAGTGACTGGCATCTGCATGAAGAGATCTGCACAGGGTGAAAGCTGTGTGTGGTGGGAGCTTGGCCACTTAATGGGGCTTGAGTGCCATAGGTGACTGGCCTCTCCATAAACACCTGTGTACGGTGCGAAGACTGTCGGTAGTAGAGGCTTGCTCATGCAATGTGTCTTGAATGTGTTGAGGGACTGCCCTCTCCGTAAAGTGCTGTGCACTGTGTGAAGGCTGTGCATTGAAGGCATTTGCCTATGTAACGAGACTTGCATGTGGTGAAGGCTGGCCTCCCAGTAATATTCTCTGTACAGCCTAAAGGCTAAGCACCGTAAGTACTTCCCCACGTAATGGGACCTGGTTGTGGTGAGGGACTGGCTTCTTTGTGAAAACCTCTGTACAGAGCCAAGGTTTTGCGTAGTAAGAGTATGCCAGTGCAATGGGACTTGGATGTGATGAGAAACTGGCCTCTTCGTGAAGAGCTCTGTAGAGAGCGACAGGTTGCATAATAGGGGCTTAGTTAGTTAGTTAGTGGACTTGGGTGTGGTGATGGACTGGCCCCTCCATGAAGACCTCCATACAAGGTGAACGCTGTGTGTAGTAGGGGCTTGCCCAACAGGGCAAAGGTTCTGCATAGTAGGGACCTGCCCACATAATGGAAATGTAATGTGGTGAGGGCTAGCCTCTGTATGAAGAGCTCTGTACAGGGTGAAAGCTGTGCATAGTAAGGGCTTGGCCATGCAATGGACCTTGAGTGTGCCTATGGACAGGCCTCTCTGTGTAGAGCATAGCTTGTGCGTAGGGGGAACTTTCCCGCGTAATGGGGCTTTGGTGTGGTGAGGGCCAAGTTCTCTCCAGGGAAAAGGCTGTGCATAGTAGGGCCTTGACCACGTAACAGAGCTTTGGTGTGGTGAGGGACTGGACCCTGTGTGAAGAGTTCTGTATAAGGCAAAAGTGGTGTGTAGTAAGAGCATGGCCATGTAATGGGGCTTGGAGGTGGTGAAGGACTGGTGTCTGTGTGACAAGCTCTGTACAGGGCAAAGGTTGTTTGTAGTTGGAGCTTTCCCATTTAATGGGGTTTGGATGTGGCGAGGGACTGGCCTCTGTGTGAAGAGCTCTCTTCAGGGTGAAGACTGTTCATAGACAGGGCCTGCGAACATAATGTGAGGACTTCAGTGTGTTGAGAGACTGGTATCTGCGTGACAACCTCGGTATAGGGCAAAGGCTGTGCATAGTAGGGCCTTGCCCACATAATGGGGATTGGGGGTGGTGAGGGACTGGCCTCTGCATGAAAAGCTCTTTATAGGGCAAAAGCTGTGCATAGTGGGGCTTGATCACTTAACGTGACCTGAGTGTGATGAACGACTGGCCATTTCATGACTTGGCATAGTAGAGGCTTGCCCACATAATGGGACCATGGTGTGGTGAGGATTTAGCATCTGTATGAAGTGCTCACTACAGGGCGAAGGATGTGCATATTAGGGCCTTGGCCACATAATCGGGCTTGGGTGTGGTGAGGGACTGGTCTCTGCATGAAAAACTCTGTCAAAGGCAAATGGTTACATTGTATGGCCTGGCCATCTAATTGGTTTTGAGTGTCTGGAGGTGAACAGTGTGTGCAGTTGGGGTTTGGTCACCTAATAGGGCTTGGGTGTCTGTACGGAGTGGACTCTCCATGAAGACTTCTGTACAAGGCACAGAGTGTGTGTAGTACATGTTTGGCCAGCTATTGAGGCTTGGGTGTCTGTAAGGAGTGGACTCTCCGTGAGGACATCAGTACAAAGCGAAGGTTGTGCATACTAGGGGCTTGACCACCTAATGGAGCTTGAGAGTCTGGAGGAATTGGGCTCTCTGTGAAGTTTTCTCTTCAGGCAAATAATGCCCATAGTAGTGACCTAGCCATCTAATGGGGTTTGAGCATCTGGAGTTAGTGTGCTCTGTCTATAGAAGCGCACATGGCAAATGCTGTGTTTGTAAAGTCTTGTGCATCTAATGAAACTTGGGTCTCAGGAGCGAGTGGACTCTCCATTATATTTGTTTGAAAATATGCTGAAGTGTGGTATATAAATAGATTGTCGTGTGAAGCATTATTGTATTGGCCATGTCTAGTTTCAATCTAGAATAATAAAAATTGTCTTTAGAATTATCAAAAATTATATTGCAGTTTACTAAAAATGTATGTTACTAATAGTCAACATATCAGGGGCGGCTTGTCCTAGAGAGCGTCAGGGCATTGACCCACTGTGCAAGGTGCAAGCAAGCTGTCAGATACACGAACGTAGTTATTTATACTTTCTCTTGCAACTTTACTCAGGTCGCACTCACTGGCTGGTAGAGAAGTGGGCTGCTCCAGGCATGATGATTGGCAGCCAACCTGCCTGTCACTGTGATGAAGTGCGCATGTCAGGCTAGCCGTTTCTTGAGCCACAGCCAACCCGACATGCTACTTCTGATCTCCTAACTAGTGCTGTCTCAGTGAACCAGGAGGAACCTAGATGCAGCCTCCAGGTCTTCGTATGAGTGCTGAGTCTGCCTGCTGTAACCAATCTGGGTGCTGCTGTCATACTGTTCACTTATACCAACAGCATGAAAGCAGCATCGGAATTGGGTTAGATGACGGGCTACATAGGGGCAGTGTAAAGGCCTTGGCAACACTCTTTTATACTGTGGAGCAGACAGACACAGCCCCCGCGGGACCTCTGCTCTCATAATTGCAGCAGGCTGGAGCATGGATATAAATGGGATGAGGAAAGTGTGCTAACCCTGGCTCCAGCTTTGAAATTCTCAGAAGCTGGGCCTGAAAAGGTAATGTGGTGCACCTTTCTTGTTACAGGGCACGCTTTGCTGGTTTGGAGATTGTTAATCTACACACCAGGCTTTTGACATGTGTCTCTCCATTCCAATAGGTAATCCACCTCTAGCACCAGTTAAGGTAATCCGCACAAATGGGACATCCGATTTGGGGCTGCAATTATTCCTATTTTTAAGCAGGGTTACTTATTTCTCCTAAATACACACAAAATATTCCCAGATTTGGTGTTTCATTGTAATTCAGTTGCCTCTCTGTAGACTCTGTTGCTCTTCCGGCTGCATTGAATGTCTTACTTCACTTCAGCTTCACAGTTAAAGGCTTGAGAAGCACTGTGCTGAAGTTATTTCCATTTTCGTTTCATTTGTTATTCTTTGTGACAGATCAAATGCTTTTTCTTCCTTTACATGAACCACGCACAGGTGCCTTGGCACCTCAGCTGCCAGGGCCATACTGGGAACAGAAACCAACCCTGGCAGATTGCTGCTTGACTGGTCCTGGGAGCGGGGGGCTGCAAAAAGCACTGCTCCCGCTTTTGTTACAGGGGGGCGATATTGCAGATTTGCTGCAAAACTGGCCTCCACAGGCAGAAAACCCACCCCACCCCTCCGGCCCACCAGGGAAATGCCCGGTGCCCGCTACGGCCAATCCGGCCTTGCAGCTGCCCAGTGTCCACCCACGAATGCGCCTGGTTGCTTGTGTGAGAAATAGAGACTCTGATGCTGCCTACTTGCTTGCTTGACAGTATCTGCAACAGCTTAGAGGGATGCTAGCTATAGGTTAAGGGTGATATGAATGCACTCAGAGATGGATAACACCACATGTGTCATCGCTATATTGCTCCTTAGAGACAATTCAATAGATGAATGACATTAATAGTGCTGATACTGCCTCAACTGTTCCGGCATCGAAGCCTGCCTAGTGAACAAAGGTGTGTGATGAGACCCATAAAATGTCCTGTGGGAAGTGTCGATCCTGAAATGGGTTCATCTTCACATGGAAGGAAACTGCCATGAAAAAGGGACGTAGGTGAGGAGGAAGAGAGAGTCACCAGTAGCCCTGGGCCAACAATTTCCGCAAACGCTGAACTACCGAAATTTATATATGAGTCAGAGGGGCACATTTACAAAAAAATGTTGGAGAGTGGAGCTACGGCAAAATCAGCAGAGCCGCACTCCCACATTTTTTAAAAGCTGGGAAATACCGTATTCACAATAATACGGCACACCCCTATATTTTCCCTAGCGCTGGTGAAAAAAAAACTGCCTAGCGCCAGCGCAGTCACCCCGCTGCCATGTTGCAAGGGTGCCTGCGCTGCAGGGGCGATTGTTTATGTGCATGAACAATAATTTGTGGTTATTTGCTCTTTCTATGTGTGCTGCAGAATGCAGCACACATGGAAAGAGCATAAAACGAGGAGAAATTAATGATTTCTTATTGTATCACCATTCTAACGCCTCGTAATCCATGATGTTATAATGGTGCTGTTTTTATCGCTGCCTCAGCCTTGTAAATCTGGGGCAGCGTGAAAAAAGCAATGAATTTTGTGGTGCCCACAGCAACACCCATTGCATGCCTCTTTGCCACAGAGAACTGCGGTGGAAAAGGGCATATTTACAAGGTGGCGTTAAGCCACGTTAAGCGGCTTAGCGCCACCTTGTAAATATTGAAAATGGCGCTACACCACTGGAGCATCCAAAAAAGTGATGCTCCGGTGGCGATAGGGGCTTGTAAATATGCCCTAGAGATTGTAAATTCTGGTGAAAGGGTTGGGCGGCGACAGATGGAAAGCGTGTGAGAGATATAGTAAGCAACAGCTGTATGTTCACAGCTGCTCTTGTCTGGATCTTTTCAGAGAAACCTGTGTCTGCATTTCAGGGCTTGTAAAATAAGTGTTATTTATTACAATCACCTGTTTCTGGCAATGTCATCAGAGGAGATTTGGTCTAACCCGCTGACTTTGGAACTTGGGTACCTAGTCTGATTCCTGCCCTCAGCATTGTACCTCACATTCCTAGTGCTTAAGCGTTTGTTGCAAAAAACTGAGATTCAACAGTAAAATTACAGCTTCCATGCCATTAATGCCTCACCACTATAAAAAGTCATCAGCCGCCACTGCAACATATCAACATATTGAAAATACTTTAAGAGGTTTTTGTGTTGTTCTCAGAGTGTTTTATTTCAAAGAGTAGATTTTGAAACTACTTATAATAACCCATTCACGCTTAGAACATGCTATATTTCAAAGAAAATGTTGTCATCCTTGAATTACAGAAAAAATATTCATTTTGACTTCAGAACTCCCCATATGATCTACGCATGCAGGACAAGACACTGTAAAGAGTAAATATTTCCCATCACTATCCTCCATTCATTACTCTCTCTACGTTTACTAAACCTCTAATTACTAAAATTAAATCATTTTTTAAACAAGTCTATAGGTAGTGTTGTAAAATAATACCAAATGGTTATTCAGATGTTGCTCAAAAGGAATTAAAAACCTAAAGCTGTCGTCACACTTGCTAGGCCGCATGATGACATAGATCCACTAGATTTACATTTGTAAAAAAACTCTAAATATACTGACCCAAATCAATATTAAGGGCCTGATTACGACTACGGTGGTCCATTGGATTGCCGCAGTCGCTGTGTTGGTCCACCCGCCGTATTACAACTTTGGAGGTTGGACTGCCGGAGGACTGCTGCTACAACAGGGGATCCATGATCCTGTGGTGGTTGTACAGCGGTCAGAGGCTGCAATATGCTGGCAGTGCTGCTGCGGCACTGCCTAGCATATTACAAGTTATCTGACTGCCATCCTTTTCATGGCGGTGAGACTGCCTTGAAAAGGGTGGTGGTGAGGTAGCAAAGGTGCCTCTGTGCATGGGGTATATGCAGGGGGGCACATGTTGTGCCCCCTGTATTTTTTCACCCCCAGTTCCTGCATGGAAAGGAATGCACAACATAGTGCATTCCTTCCCGTGCAGGAACGTACTGTGTTGGTGTCTTTCTAAAGCTCTCCTATGAGCCTTAGAGAGGCACCACTGTGGAACCACTGCAGCATGTCCACCCGCCCGCCAAAGATTACAGTTGTAATCTGGCAGGCGGTGTGAGGACGGCTTTAGTGGTCTTCTCACGGAGTGCTGACATGGCACTCCACAGGAGGACTGCCAAAGTCATAATCAGGTCCTTAATACTAATTGAATGGTTCCTCCAAAAAAAACACTGAAGAGCTAATGTGGTAGTCACCATTGCTAGGCCTCATGACGATCCACAATATTTACAATAATTCTTCCCATGAAACTACTTCTAAAGTACATTATCCTACTTTTGTTACATAAATAGTAGATATAATTTTGCTATATATTGCCAGGTAAACTCTGTTTAAATATCAGACTAGTGTCATTACATTCAGTTCACCTACGTCTATTTTTCAACTAGACCATATAATGACCTGACCTAATGCTGTGTTTCTGATGGAAAAGTATGACAATAGCAGTGTACGTTTGTCTATATGTGGATGCCTGACCAGCTTTAAAGTTGATGATACAAGTATTTTTGGTGACATCTGCTTTGTAGCATCAGGATGACATATTTACTGCTCTCCCTAACAACTAAACTTGAAAGTACTTCTGCTCTGTGGTCTGGACAGGAGTTGTTTTACACAGCTTTATTAAATAATCAATCAAAAGACACTGATTTGCAATCTGGTATTGTTAGGTACACAAAGCGCTCTGTGTCTGTGTTAATTTCAATTCTAGATGAATGTTGACAATTCACAAATTCATGATGCCAGGAATAGCTAATTTCAAATGTTTCTTTGATTGGATTATGTCAACTTTCTAGAACACCTAATACAACCATATGAAATTCATAAACATCCTGTTGGGAATTTACAGTAAATTGTGTCACACCAGTGCAAATGTCGACACTTTCACATGCATTACAGAATGAGACACAAGTTTCTCACCGCACATTGTACTCAGAAGAGTTGACAGTGCTTTGGATAGGTTATCGGAGTTTTCATCAATTTTCTTAGTAAGCTGATGTACGTGAAAAGGACATTTACAACTACATTACAATAACAGTTTCCTCCATATAGTGTTTGAAAATTGGGAGCCTACCATGTCCTTTACCCCTTCTGCTATTACCACTTTCTTCTGCTGTTGCTTAGTAACATTTCTCCCGCTCCTGTCCTCCGAGGGTTTATCAAACTTTTGTTTGCAACAGATTGCACGTGTTTCATTAATTTGGTAATGACTCAGACGAGGAGTGCACATACTTCTCAAGCAACTGTACTCCAATACAAGGCTGTCTACATTTTCTTTGATCTCATCAAAATGTAGAAGGTACAGCCCTGAAAGTGACCTAACTCATGATAGTGCAACAAAAGTCATACCCTTTTCGAAACTTTTTTGACCTATATTTATCATTGCTGCATCCAGACTTAATCCTTGTGGTTTGTGAATAAGGACAGCATAGGCCAAACACAACATACCTAGTGATCTTTCACCAATAGAAAACAGGTTCTGCACCTATGTATATGTTTTGGTTGTTGTATGTGGTAAAATCAGACCAAAGCAGATTTATATTTCACAAGGCGCAATGACTAGACCCTCCTCAACATTCAAATTATGTTGAAAAATAGTTCTGCAATTATTGCTAAGGGTTACAGTTTTTTCTAAACCAGCTATACATGACAGATATTTCTCTAGTCTATCAAGTTTCTTTACTAATTTTTGACATAGAGGCAAGTGCAAACCTCAATACCCCATCTTATCGGTCGATGTAAGCTGACATTAGTTTACAAGCCTACATTAGACACACTTGTCTTAAGTAGGCATGAGGCACCCAACCTCCTTGCATGATTTTAGGAGCTCCTCCATTACACTTGCATCTATTCTTTTGTTAGGGAATAGAGTAGCTGATGTACAACTCTCAAGAACCCCCATAGCTTCTTTAGTAACTGCACCTATTCTGATATCTGTCAACGTGCTGCATACTTATCATTTGCAGCCTGTCTCATGCGCTTTGCTAATTCTGAGAATTGGAAATTTAACTCTATGTTGATATTTCCAATACTGTCTAAAGAACTCCTTGTTTGCTCATGGAGCAGTTTGTTAAAAACAGGCTGAACTTTCACAGGGGTCAGCTGAAGAAGGTCACTAAACACTGTGACATGTTTTCCTTCTAAAAGGACCTCATTATCAGTTCTGAGAACCTGATGCATTCTTAGATGAATGAAGGATAGCATTAAGTTTGAAACCATGCTTACCTTATCAATAATTGTTTAAGAAACCTTGACACTTTATGACCAGCATCACCAGATAACTTGAGGTACTCCTTTTTGTTGTCATGGTCCACTGGCAACATGAGAAGAGGATCCAAAGTAATACCTTTTATGTTGTGTGCAGCTAGTTAAATGAGTGATGTCACGACACATGAAAGGTTGCATTCCATTTTTATTGGAATACGCAGTAAGCACTTTTATCTGAAAACCTTTCCCTTTGCCTGCCTCACCACTAATATAGAGAAGGATAGCCCTCAATGTAGTGCACTTATATTCAGATTTGCCATGTGCAATTTTACAATCCACAGTTAATTGCTGAAAAATATGTAGCTTTTTTTCATTAAGGTGAGCTACTAATTTTTCTAAATCAACTGAATTACTCCTCATCTGATTCATAGCATTTTCCACTTCATGCATTACGAATGCTGCCTCATTTTCTATAATAGACTTCCCAAGTGGTTCTTGACTATTTCTGCCTGAACTCTGATTGCCTTGAGTACTGTCCTTTGCAATGTCAGTGGCCACTATTTCCTCCTGCTGAATTTCATCATTCAACATCTGCATCTTGGTAGGAAACACAGGACATTAAATTTGGTCTTTCATTGCATTGGTAGCATCTTTATAGCAGTCATATTGACCTAACAGTTCTTCCTCAGTACCCGAAGGTTTAAAGAGTTGCAGAAGAGTCAAGTAGAATAATTCTTTTTTATCTGCACTTTGGAAACTGAGCTTGCAATGGTTGATGAGACTCTCATTTGTGTGTGTAAACAATTGTTGTAGCGTCCACTGGGCCCAAAAGTATTTTTTGTATCATAAACACTATACAAATTGTTCATATACTTTATCTCGAACCACCTGCTACCTATTACTCTCAACTTGGTCCTCCAATGGATCTTGTTCTGAGCTGATAGGGACTTGGTATACGGAGGATGAGCAATTATCCAATGAGGACCAAGAATAGGATAACTGCTTTCTTTATCATCAACTTCTTACAGTCAATAATACTCTGCAGTAATTGTTAAATAATTAGAATTCCTAAGATTTACCCACAAAATGATGAGACAGAATCAGCAGATTTTAGTTTACATTTTTAGAGTTTAGTTATTTGTAAATCAAGAACATGAACATTAAAAATAAGATAGCATACAGCCCTAAATATCAAATTAGTGAGGGATTTACTTAAATAATATCAGTTGTCTGTAATTTCAAAGATGACAAAGAGAAACCTTCCTCAGCCGAGGCAGGTTTGGACTCATACAGTATATATGTCTATAGGGAAATCAGTCGAGCCTCATACAAACCCTCAGAAAAGTTCAGCAAAGTTCCAAGTGACCAGTTCCAGTTTATTAAAGACAGCAATCTGTCTCAGTCTATATTTGCTACAGAAAAGTCACAGCAGAATGACATGAACCCTTCAGCCAAAAGGTTCAAACTACACTAGCACACCGGTCGGCAGCAAATCGCAGTGTTACGTCACAAGTTGCTTCAGACCTCAGATGTCCAAGGTGTCGTTGTCACACTCACTCCCTCACGCTCTCCACACACCTCCCCATTCCAAAATTTTAGCAATTATACTCCATAAGTTTCCGGTGTGACACCCACTGGTATCACCAAAATGTCAGACCACTTGGTTTCCATTGGACAGTCAAAATGAGGCGAGGGTGAAGTAGTAGGGAAGAAGATACAAATGCGGAAAAATTAAGTAAATGCATTACGCAGTTTCTTTAAGTCATGTAGGCGTTGAAAAATGAAATATTTCAGAAGAGTATTGCTGGAGTCCAACAATTCACTTTTCCAAGCAGCAGCTGTTCTAGGATGTTGCTAATTTGATTCAATCGTACCATTCTGACCAAAGGATGTCAAAGGAAACAGTTTTTGATTCAAATACATTTTGCAATTCTGGTAAGTTGGCCCATGGGCTTTGAAACATTCAGTCTATGTCTTCACTGGAAGAAGGGAAAGTAAAATATGAGGCCTACATGAAATTCAGCTAATATACGAAGGTAACCATGTTAAATTGTTAATCACCCCTTGATAGGAGACTAACATATAACTTCAAAAAATATTAATAAACATTTCAGTTTTGAGTAAAAATTAATACATGTAAGTACAGACTATTGATCATAAATTTTTTGCAAACATCAATGTTTCACGTATAATAAAAAAGTTTTTAATCTCACCATATTGATGTTATTCAGGGTTTGCATATATATGCGTTTAGAGAAAGTATAAAAAAAACACAAACAACACAGTGTAGCACCTACTTTTCTTTTGTAATTTTCGGTGCACACATTATAACATGAGCTAACATTTTTGCATTTCCTCATGGAAATCGATCTATTACTCATTTATTCTCTTTGGTCTTATTCATATCACATTCATAATTATAAAAATCAAACCCATTAGTACTTGTTTAATCACCATGTCTAGTGAATTTAAGTACGAAATATCTCAAACTATCTTCTCATCTTCATGCATTTACGATGCAGTATCTGAATCACTGTTGCAGGTCACTTTTCAATAATGTGAAGCTTTAACAGATGTTTGTCATCATTTGTGTAAAATGCTGTCAGAATCATTTCTTTTGTCACTAAATTTGTTAAATGAAGTTTCTGCTCCATCACAATTAATACAGATAGAGACAGCAAATCTGCAAGCTTTAATGTTTTGTTCCACATTGTTTCTGTATGTGTAGAACTGAACTACTTTGTACAGGCGCAGGTCTCTAAATGTACACTCCGGGTCGGATAATAACTTTGTATCATTCTAGTTTTTATAATCTCAGTGCTATAAGGATGAGCGAGATACAGCATCTCTGGGAATGACTTCAGTAGGCTTATCTATGTTGAAACAGGGTCTAAACGAATTCAAAATATAGATTTGCTTTTACCATATAAGTTGGTAGATCTCAATCTGTCGCATGTTTTGATATAACTGAGTTCTCTGTGGGAAAGCGTCTTTAAACTGTAGCTATATAGGTTTTACTCAAAGATTTATATGCTGAGATCTCTTCCCATACGTTTTTCATTTCAGTCTTTTCAGACATTGTTATGTACTATGTGACAGATGGAAAAACAAGAATGTCCATATTTGCATTCCACATAGATAAAATGAAAGTGTTGTAGTCATTAATTAGTTTGGAAACCTCACTTCTATTAATGTAGGCATCCTTAGGAAATTTGCCAGTGCCCTGTGTCTTACTGCAGACATGAAACTGTTAATTCTTCTTTTATAGAGGACATGCCTAGCAAATCCAAATCGAGACCTTGTATAGTATTTACCTTTGGCTTTGTATTTGTGGTGACAGTACTTACCACATCTGTGGGACTGAGATCACAACACTTGCTGCCTTAGGGTTCTGTTGTCAGACTCAGTTGGAATCTAACATGTAACATACCGCTCAATGAAAAACAATACTAATTCATCAGTATCCTATCTGAATTTCAGTGCACCTTTTACCCACAGTAACACGTGAATGTGTGGTGCATCCATACCTTGGTACTTTTTCCTCCAAAAGTAGTCAATGACCTTACCTAGAGGAGGTTTTTTTGTAGTTGCAGCTGAAGGGAAGTATGGCTTGAAATCCATGATTAAAGTACATATAGACATTAGCCAGATCCATGGAGCACAATTTCCAGGTGTTTTAAAATAGATTCCAGAACTGTTTAAGTTAGCTTGCCTGAAGATGTCGTGGAGATTATCCCGAGCATACTGAGCACAACTCAGAGTTAGGAACCAGGAAGTTGCACCTAAGGTACCCAGCATCTAATTTAGCTCAGCATGCCGACGGAACCAGTAATCATTTGTACCATATTAACATGCCATGATATTCATGAGGTTGCACTCAAGAAATTCATCTTTTCCCTACACTTTTTCCAGAAAGTGTCAGCCACTCAAATTGAGGAATTATGTTTCTGTATTGAGAACATGTGCTACAGCTGAGCACACAACAGCCAGTTCACTTCCAAACCAAAGATGAAACAAATGTGCAATGCTTTGTCTAAATCATGGATCTCCAGAATACAGTCTGTACTCTGAAGCACGAGTCTGAACTCGATGATCATCATATCAACCCCCTTTCAAGTGGGAAAGAGAAGCAGAAAACAATAGCTTCTAACCTGTTTTCCAACACAATGACGCACTCTCCTTTTGCTTGCTTCATTTGATATAATCTTAACACATCACCCATCACATCTCAGCAGTACAGAGAGTGAATGCCATAATTTGGAGTGGGTGTAGCCTATTCACTCAAAATTACAGCAAAATTACATGAGATTTCGAGGAATTACAAAAGGAATGGAACCCTGCATTTAGCACTATTTTCTTTGCGCAAAATGCACCTATTCATCCAAAACAAACCTGAGGATACATGTTGCATTAAGAAAATAGTGCTAAATGCAGCAGAACAACAATAGCAGCAGTTAGCAGCTGCTCCTGCTCTGTTCCTATGTTCTTGGGTATGCATTTTTGTCTCAAATTACTCCAAATTAAGTGAACGGGCGTAATCACATAATTTTCAGTAATTTTGCACAACAAGAGTAACACAAACTTACTGAAATTACTCAGATTACGACAGCGTTTTAAATTTTTTGCCCAGGCCTATCTACAATGTTCATAAACTCCTTCTTTTTAGCAGATACTACTCTTTCACACTGATCACATTTGTTTAGACTTTGAAGCCTGTGTGCCCAGTGAACTCAGTATGCATTACATCAATATCTTTGTAGAATTTCTTTTCTACTTTCAGATATTGTAAGTTTTTTTCATCTTAACTATCTTAATAAATTCCTGCCAATTGTTTTGCACTTTATTGGCACACTGTTACCCAAAACCACTAATAGTTCTTCAAAATCTGGGTCTACAGCAACAGTTTCAATGTTATTCTCCAAGTCTAGTGCAAGATATACTACTTTCACTTTCATGCCTTTCAGTAACTCTGTTGGTGGTAACCTTGCAGTTTTTGGCAGTATTCACACTATAGTTTGTAAAGGGTGCACAGTCTTGATGACAATACTCTCATAGACATCCAGCTGGTGAAGCTCAGCAGGAATTGGAAAGATTTATAAGTTGTTGGGAATTCCTCTTTCAGGAACTGTATTGTTATCCAGTTTGCTAATACAGTGCTTTAACACAACATGGCTGATATATAGACCAAACCGTCCCTCAGCTATTAAGTACAGAACAAGTTTGAGCCACTGGGCTAGATATATGTCTTCAGTGTTTTCATAAATATCTACATTTTTTTATGCCTTGATGTTTGTATGACGGCAACAAACTAATACTTTGTTAGGAATTGTTGTTGATGTTGCAATACATTCAGCGATTTTCTTTCTGAAACTACCTAACACACTCTCTAGATTCATTCATTCATAGCTAACTTCAACTGCAATTTCATGTTTTTTAGTGCAGGATCAAAGTATGTCATTGAACTATTGTTAGAAATTACCATCTTTTGAATGGTCTTCCCCCTGATTTTTTCCTTCTTTTGATAAACCTGCTTTTGTTGGCATTAGAATTCTGTGCATTCACCCCTTCTAACCAGAGGTAAAGTGCTTGTGCTCTCCCTTCTCAAAATGGTAAAGTTGTCATACACCTAAATGGCACATTTAATGTACTTGTAAGTTCCCAGTATATGGTACTACATGTATCAAGAGCCTATAAAATAAAGGCTACAAGTAGGATGCAACACTCATTTTTCCATCCACTAAAGTAGCACCGTAAAGCATGTCTCAGGGATGCTCTTGCAGCCTGTGTGTAAAGTTTTAAAACTGCCATTTCAACCCAGCAAAATAAATCTTTTGCCAGGCCTAAACCTTCCTTAATGCCTATAAGTTACCCCTCAGACAGGACCTAAATGCTATTAGAGCAGGGTGCATGGTATTTAAAATGTAGGGCATGTATATTTAATGTTTTACATGCCCTGGCAGGAAAAAAAAATCTTCAAAGTAGTTTTTCACTGGTTGAGACTATTACATTTAATAAGACCAAAATTCAGTTTGGGAGCATCTGGAAAAATATTTCACAGACTCCATTCCATAGTAATATGAGATCCAACTTAATGGTAAAGTAAGATTTGAATTTACTATTGTGGAAATAACATTTTTAGAAAGTTGGCATTTTTCTGCCTATACCTAAAACTGCCAGTGTCCAGGAATTACCTGACCCCTGATGGCTCACGGAGTGAGATGTTTATTCCTCCCAGACAATGGACAAAGGGACTGGGTGTGAAGAGGTGTGAGTCTTCCTGCAAGGATGGTGGTATGGAACTGTGCCCTTGCCCTGATTACACTTCAAAGGGTTTTAGCCTCGCCCTCAAAGAAGAACCTAACACCAGGCCTGTCCCCCACGCTTTGTTTCACTAGTCAGGCTGGAGCCAATCCCAGAGGAAAGAGAACTGACCAGAACCAGTTTTAGAGTTAGACAAAGGGGTATCCCCCAACCACAGGCTGGCACTGGGAATACAAATAGTATCCCCAGAACCTGAAATCAGAACAATCTTGAACCTGTGAAGACTAAGAAGAAGGACTGCCCTGTTGTCTGAAGCCTGAAGGAAGACTGGAACTGTTTGCTTTTAACCCCGGCCCCCAGAGGCCCACAGAGGTAACTGCAAGCGTCAGTTGGCTAACCTCATGTGTGAACTACAGGCATACAACAAGTTTGCATAGGCCTTTCCTGCTTCTCAGCTGACCCAACCCAACTGAATATGACCTCTTTCCCTCTGTTGACCTCTGTGGGAGGGAGTCCTGGTCTCCAAGTGCTGTCCTCAGGGTTCAGTACCATTGGCTGGAGGATGAGCACTCTTCATCTTGCCTAACTAAAGGTTTCACCAGATCTGACGGAGAGAGACACAGAGCCGATGAACCTGGTCCTTTATCCGGCCCATGCTTCATCGCAGTCAGCCCAAACTTGTGACTTTGCCCAGGTCCAGCGCAACCAGATACCCGCAGTTGGCACTTCATGCCTGTTAGAAGGTGGTTCTGACACTCTGGGCCGCCCGGATGTTTCGCTTTTTGAGCACCTATTTGTTGAGCTTTTACTGTGGGAGAGCCTCATAAGTTGGGACTCACCCACAGTGAACTCATGATGAAAGAGACTGCGTGTGGATTTTACTGGTATCCCCCTAGCTTGACTAGGCCGCTGCGCAGCAGCTGGAGTAAGGGGCACCGGGCTGGTTACATGCATACACCTGTGTACATGCGTGTGCACACGTGTAGGGGCTGCGCAGGGGAGATTCCTGGCGTGCGCAGCCCAGGAGCAGATACAAAGTGAATGGTGTGGCAGGACTTATGCAGAATTGGGTGGTGACATGGAATAGCCTTTATACACTGGGAAGAAACATGCCAGGGAAAGTCAGTGTGTTTTACTGTGTTTTTCACTTCATTATTCCCCTATGGGGAAGTGGAGCCCATGGGCTAGTGTCACTTTCCTAAGGCCTACAAATTCCAGACACGCACTAAAGTCCACTGTAACGGGTGTGAGAAGAAGTATTCTGCAGAGTCCAGAGTCATATTTGTACTGCTTTTGGGTCATCCAGAACTGTCATATTTCTCTGAGTCAGCCCTACCCAGGCCCTGGCTGGGGGCTGACCTCAGTAGCCTGGATTGATGACCTTTCTTCCCAGAGCGAAGACCTCCTCTCCACGAAGAGAAGCTGGTTGGAGCTACAGGCTAATTAATCAGCAGCTGTCACTGGGTGCCAGGCACCAAGCTGCACGAAGGGGAGGCAGCTCTGGGGGGAAGGGGCTTTCAGAGACCATGTGGCAGGAGACCCTGGACGACGCCATCTTGAACCAACCCAGAGGCCTGGGCAGGAAGGAGGGAGCAGGGGCAGTGAAGTGATGTGTCGCTGTTTGATAGGACAAACAGAGACTTCCTGCCAGCCCCCTCCCCATTCTCTTAAAAAGTGTTTGCACAGGAAGAGGAGCTCTCTGGGGTATGGTCTGCTGAGGCAGAAGGTGCTAGAGCCTGGCGCAATGGGCAGTTGGAAGGAGCAACCCCCTGACTGTCCCAGGTTGCTGAACAGCGCCAGGAGAAGAGTCCAGGGCCAGTGCGCAGAAGCAGGGGCCTCTGTGCAGGGAGAAGAGAGGCCCAGGAGAAGAGCCAGGTGAAAGGCTGGCGCAGGGAGCCAGTGAAGACAGCCCCCTGCAGAATCAACCCTCTGGGAGACCCAGAGGGTGAAGGAGAGTATTCCCAGTGGCTGGGGCTGGCCAAGAGGAGCAAGGAGAGATGAAAATTGTGAAAATCGGCCACCTGGGAGCCGAGATATGCCCCCCAGAAGGTAGGCGACCTTTGACCCCTCAGTGGACCAACGACGAAGTATGTGGGGCTCCGCCGACGGTCTCAACCATGCCCCCGGGGTGGGTCAGGTCCACGGGGGCTGCCCCCAGCAGAAGGGAAGCCGGGGAGCGCCGTCGCGCTCCCCGTGAAAAATGCCCTGCAGGGGGGCCAGGAGCCCACCCTGGCCCCTGCCGAAGATGGAGGCGGGCGGGGAGCACCATCGCGCCCCCCCGTGAGGAGGCCTTTAGGGGCCCGGGATACCATCCCCGGGCCCCGAAGCAAAGTCAGGGAGCGCCGTCGTGCTCCCCGTGAAGATATCCCCCAACGGGGGCCAGGAGCCCACCCTGGCCCCCGCTGACGAAGCGCAGCTGGGGAGCGCCGTCGCGCTCCCCGTGAAGAGGAGGAGGGGCCGGGACCCCATCTCCGGGCCCCGAAGTGACCGGGATGGAGGGGAGCACCGTCGCGCCCCCCCCCGAAGATGTCCGGGGGCCCGGGACCCGATCCCTGGGCCCCGAAGAGAGGGAGAAGGCCGGGGGAGTGCCGCCGCACTCCCCCGAGGGCCAGCTGGACTGGAGGAAAAAGACGCGCCTGCCCGCAGGAGCGGGCAGACCAGAAGTGCCAAGTTGGATCCCGCGGCAGCACGCGATGGTGCTGGCCGGCCGGGGAGCCGGCGGGGGCAGCCGGGGTGGGCTCCCCGGGCTGCCCTCCAACCTCGAGAGCCTGCGGGGGTCCCGGGTGGGACCGGGACCCCGTACACGCGAAAAGGGACCGGGCCCCTGAAAATGGACCTGAGCGGCCGGGGGTGGGCTCCCCGAGCCGTAGCACGTACCTGGGGGTCCGGGTGGGACCGGACCCTCCAACGAAGGTCCCCAGCAGCCAGAGGCCCACATCGCGGCTCTCCCCGGAGCAGCGGGAGAGCTGCTGTTCCCATATGCAGGAACTCCCATAATGCCTTGCGGGCCAGGACCGGCCTGCAAGGGCGGAACAGCATTTTTACTGCTTGTGGTGGCCCCAG
This sequence comes from Calotriton arnoldi, assembly GCA_963921515.1. Lineage (NCBI taxonomy): Eukaryota > Metazoa > Chordata > Amphibia > Caudata > Salamandridae > Calotriton > Calotriton arnoldi. The sequence goes on from CAWUFW010022998.1 coordinate 26,570, forward strand.
GAGAACGGGGTCACCACCACATGTGTGACAAGGGGCAGGGGGAGCTGCTGGAGAAGCGCAGTCTCCCCCAGCCACGGAAATGGAAGTCCCTCCCTAAGTCTCATGGGGACTAGAAAAGAATAACCCCTCAAGGGCTCAGCCAGCATTTTAACACCTCCTGGGCTGGAATTTTCGTTCTACAGCTGGGGTTGTGTGGAGAAGTGCACCAAAGAATGAAGGACTGAGTTGGGGATGTCTGGAGAAGGGCATCCCCTGGAGACGAAGAGGGGTAATTGCACCAGAACTGCATTTACTAACGTTATTTCTTTTAGGGGGACTGAAAGTCACATGTGTAATGTGAAGTACCTGCGGCAAGGTGATGCTAAGCTAAATAGGGTTAGGTTGCTGGACCTTCATGCTAGGGGGTCTGGCTGCATTTACACAATGCTATGATTTTACCTGTGATTCCTTTTAAAGTGAAGAGGTGCAACTGCAGGAGAAGTGCAGTTGCCAAGGTTATGTCTTTTAAACGGACTGTAAGTCACATGTGTAATGTGAAGTACCTGAGTAAGGTGATGTCATAAACCAAGTGGGGTTATGTTGCCAGACATTCCTGCTAGGGTGTCTGGCTGTATATACTTAATCCTGTGATTTCATCTGTGATGCCTTTTAGGGGCTGTAATTGCAATGCATTATAATGATCAACCAATCTGAAACTAAAGTGCTGCTTAAACATGTATTCTTGCTGCTGCGCTGAAGTGAGGAACAACCCAGACTGTTAGCCCTGAAGATGTAAGGGTGCATACTGTATGGACAATATGAGATGCTCAGTCAGGGGTATGTGTCACCAGGGCAGGTGTACCTATTTTTAATGCTCGTTGAGATAATGGGGTGGGTCGCCACTGGGATGGTGCCAGTGCGCAGGGCCCTCGCTCCAGGTTATGTTCAACACACTGCATTAGGGGGCTAGATGATGTGCATACATAGGAGTGGTGGTACTAGACCGTACCCCCCTTTTTGGGGGGGGGTGGAGATGTTATGCAATGTCACAAAGTAACTCCAACAGCTTATGTATATTTGTAAATTGGTGCATAGTATTGAGTATTGGGTGTGTTTAATAAATGTACTCTTACTTTTATAAAGCAAAGTACAGACTGGACAATCAATTCTTGAGTGTTATTTCTGTGCACCTGTAATGGCGATTACTAGCCCACACCACCTCCCTTGAGTAAGCTTTAGACTGCTCTGCAACGCTACCCTCTGAGAGTCAGGCGCTACAATAGGGTGTTTGGTTCCCAGTGAAGGACAAATGTGTCATGTTATTTGTGCAGGCCTCACAGATTCTGCCTCGTTTTCCAACAATGCCTCTTGGCGCTATATTTTACCTATGTATTTAAAAACTCATTACTTCAGTTCAACGTATTGGATTTTTGCCATTTAGTGTCAGTTTATAAATTAAAATGTACTTTACTTTTTCTAAGTTGGTTTGAGAATTTTTTGTGTTGTATTTTCTTTTTATTACTGTTTGAGTGATGCATAAATACTTTACACATTGCCTCTAACCTTTCAGTGGACTACTCCCTTCCTTACGCAGCTCCACCTGGTAGCTGCTGCCCCCGAGCACCATGCTGCTGATCTTCTGACCCTAAGGTCAGTATTTCGAGACCCTCCTCCACCCACAGGCACTCACCTGCACCTCATCCCTGGTTGTCTAGTGGTAGAGCGTATCTGCTCTGCTGCTGGACTGCCCTCTGTCTCTAATTTTTCTCTGCTTTATTCTGCCTTTCTCTCCACTTTTTTCTGACTTTTACTGCTCTTTTCCCACATCCCTGCTGGTCTAGTGGTAGAGCATCACTGCGCTACTGCTGGACTACCCTCTGTCTCTCTTTTTCTCTGCGTTTGTCTGCCTTTCTCTCCACTTTTTTCTGCTTTTTACTGCTTTTCTCCCGCATCACTGGTGGTCTAGTGGTATTGCGTCTCTGCTCCGATGCTGGACTGCCCTCTGTCTCTCTTTTTTCTGGCGTTGTCTGCCTTTTATTTCTGTCCCTTTCACCCTTTTGGCACTTTTTCCTCTTTTCCTCTTTTTTGTCTTGTGCCCTTTTGCTGTGCTTTGCCCCTCCTGCTGCGATCCCCTGCGACCTACCCCCTCCAGTCTCACTTTCCTGCTCCCCGTGTTTCCCGCCTCCCAGCTGTCCAGCTCCATGCACACTACTTAGTGGCAACCGCACGCAGCAGGTGTACCTCTGGCATGCCAAAGGCCAGCCTGTCTGCGCGCATCCGTGCCTGAACCGCACCCAGTGCCACGGACCCTGGTCCTCGGACCTTCCACCGATATGACGCCAGCACCCTCCTCGACCTCAACTCCAGACTCCATGCCGCCTGCCACCTCGCATCACCGAAGGACACCCAAGGATCCTTCTCCTGCCAAAACTGCAGCTTGCTCCCTGTCCCACCTCCGATCTCCAGCTCCTCCCACCGCCCAACCGACCAACAGCAGTCCCAACCTGCTCAGCTGCATCCTCCTGGACTTGCGCTCCCTCCACAAACACACCACAGAAATCTGGGACCTCCTCAACTCTGTCTTTCCCGACATCACCTTCCTCACGGAAACCTGGACAAACCCCAGCTCTGGCCCAGACATCGCCACCACCATCCTCGATGGTTACAAAATCACCCACAAGGACCGCACCAACCTACCAGGAGGAGGCATCGCCATCATCCACAAAAACACCCCCTGCCTGACCACCCACTCAGACGACCCAACGACAACAATGGAACACCTCCACTTCCAGATCCAGCCCTACCTCAACACCAACCTCCGCGGAACCCTCGTCTACAGACCACTGGGCCCACGCTCGCCCTCATCAACTTCATCATCCCCCAGGCTCTCTCATCCACTGATTACATCCTACTCGGTGAACTCAACTTTCACCTGGACAACCCCAACGACAAGAACACTGAATCCGTTCCGAAAACCTTGCCACGTAGCTCTCAAGCAGCTAGTCACCGCTCCAACCCACGCAGCAGGAAACACGCTCGATCCCGTCCTCTCCGCCAGCGGAAACATCACCTACAGCCACACCACCGAACTCCTCTGGACTGAGCAACCCTGCGTTCACTTCACCTTCACCAAACCCACCATACATCAACACCCTCACCCCCCTGCTACAGCTGGAACAAGGTCACTGAAGAACAGCTCACTGCCTACCCCAGCACTACCACACCGCAGACAGCCACTGACACCAATACCTCAGCAGGCGACCTCCACTGATTGATCTCCAACTGCTCCAACGCCCTGGCTCCCCTCAAGAAGGCACCCGGAAAGCAATACTTCAAGAGAGCCAGCTGGCTTACTACCACCCTCCTTGAGTCCAGACGCACCTGCAGACAACTACAGAAGAAATGGGGGAACAACAAAACCCCGTAAACCCACACAACCTTTAAAGCCGCAATCACCACACATCACCTCCTCTTTAAAACCACTAAGAAAATGGCCCTCCAGGACAGAATAAACACCAATGCACCAAGAGTAAAGAACTCTTCACCATCGTCAAGGAGTTTGCCAGGTTCAACAGCGAGACCACAGACGTACCACATTCCCAAGACCTCTGCGACAAACTCAGCGTCTTCTTCCACCACAAGATCAGGCAGATATATGGCAAAACTCAAGTCCCTCCCACCAAGCCCGACACCACTGCACCCAACCATGCCACACCCCAAAAGATCCTGCTCTACTGGACCCCCTGTTCACCAAAGATGAACTCTCAAGACCAGGAAGAGCATCCACTCCGGAGCCCCCACTGACCCATGCCCACACTACATCTTCCATTGAGCAGTCATTGCCCCCGAACTCTGCTGCACTGACAACTGCTCCTTCGAGGCTGCAACCTTCCCCGACGACTGGAAACGCGCAGAGATCAACCCTCTGCTAAAGAAACCATCTGCCGACCCGACAGACCTCAAGAACTTCAGACCCATCTCCCTGCTCTCCTTCGCAGCCAAGGTCATTGAAAAGACCACCAACGCCCAACTCTCCGAGTTCATCAAAGCAAACCATGTCCTGGACATCTCCCAATCCAGTTTCAGAAGCAACCACAGCAACGAGACCGCACTTCTCGCCGGCACCAACGACATCCCCTCCTTACTCGACCGGGGCGAAACCGCAGCCCTCATCCCTCATCCCTCTGTACCTCTCGGCCACCTTTGAAACCATCTCCCTCCACACCCTAATCATTAGACTCCGCAAAAAGGCATTGGACTGGATCCACTCCTTCCTCACCGGTTGAACACAGCGAGTCAGACTACCTCCATTCCTCTCCAACCCATGGAGATCAGCTGCGGAGTACCCCAGGGCTCCTCCCTGAGCCCCACCCTCTTCAAGGTCTACATGGCCTCTCTTGTGGCCATCGTCAGGAATTACGGACTCAACATCTTCTCCAATGCTGATGACACCCAACTGATTCTCTCTCTCAGCAACAAACCCACAACCGCAAGAAAAAACTTTCACAGCGGGATGAAGGCCGATGTCACCTGGACGAAAAACAGTTGCCTCAAACTCAACTCGGACAAGACCAAAGCCCTCATCCTTGGATCCACCCCCTCAGCATGGGACGACTCCTGGTGGCCCTCGACATTGGGAACCCCACCCACCCCCACGGACCACGCACAAAAACTCAGCATCTTACTGGACTCCTCTCTCACAATGAAACGTCAGATCAAGTCCGTCTCCTCATCTTGCTTCCACACGCTTCGCCTGCTTCAAATGACATTCAGATGGATCCCCACCGAATCCAGAAAAACAGTCACCCACGCAATCATCAGCAGCAGACTTGACTACGGCAATGCACTCTACGCTGGCGTCACCCTGAAACTCCTCAGGAAACTACAGAACGTTCAAAATGCCACAGCCAGACTGGTCCTTGACATCCCCCGCCACAGCCATGTCACTGAACACCGATGTAATGTCATATCTGTGCATAATCAGTGGTTGGCTATGGAAGATGGCTTAGTTGTGTGGCGGGACTGACCTCTCAGTAAAGATCTCTACACACGGTAAACACTGGGCTTAGTACAGACAAGGAAGCCTATGGGAGCTTTAGTGTCAGGAGTGAGTGGGTTCACCATGAAAAATTGTAAAATAAACACAGGAGAGAAAAAGTCAAAAAGTACATATGAAAGCAAATTATATTGCCAAAACCAAGCCACACATTCTACTATAAAAATATGGACCTACATTCAAGACCATCTTTTTGTCTACATTAGTAGCTGCATTACATTTTTACATTTCAAAGCTATGAAACCCTCACAACATACTATAGCACAAATAACACTACTAATACATCATGTAGGATGTCATTTTTCACGTATCCAACCACAAATACATGTCGCGATGTTAAGTATAGTGCCTAGTATGTATTCATTATACAACACGTTGTACTGAAGAACCTGCATAACAATTTCATATTGCAGTCTACCAACACTAATGGCAACACTTTTTAACATTTACGTAATTTATCTATGCTCTCCAGCACCTAATATATACTGTGTTTTATAAGAAATAATCCAAAAAGATCTCTAAATTGGAAATAGCGCATAAAAGCTTGATTGAAGTCGAAGCACATCTACATTAATGAAATATATGGCACTTAAATTTCATGCAACTTCCATACTGCGACAACACCCATAACGACTAGCAAATCAGTGGAACCAAAATATAGCATTTGTTTTAATTATTTTCCTAAGTGAAATGCTTCAATTTTTTTAAATGCAATTTTTTAATTAAATAAAATAATGTATACTATTTGCAATCACATGTAAAGAAACCATATTGTCATATTGACAAAATGTGGGCAGATTAACAGAGGAATTCTATCTCCCTAAACAGAGCAGAGGTCTTGAGCCCTACCTGGACATGATTCAGGTACCCAGAGATAGGATGCTGTACACTCATTTTAGATTTGGCACACTCCCCGTCCGTGCACTGACTGCAAAATGGCACCCACCCTATCAGACAACAGAGGATTGACCATGCTGCAGAGCCCCGCTGGAGTGTGTCACTCACGTCATGTTTGCTTGCATACAAAGCAGCAAGGCTAAAATGGCTTAAACCAATCTGCCAACATCTGGGCACACTGAACCATCGGGCTGCTTTGCGTATTTTGAAATCTGACGCAAGAACTCTCTTTGCGTGTGGTGTGGCCAAGTTTCTTAGTTGTGCCTGGATAGTTAGACAAAAGGCCCTGAGAGGGGGGTACCAACATTACACCCTAGGAGTTGCAGAGTCAGTACCCTAGCCTTAGATTTAAGCTTGACCTACTGCTTAAACATGATTTTATGCATTTGCACTTTACATCAGCCTACACGTCATTTGACAACTGGCCCAATCTCGTACTACTAGGGGCAAGTAAGGAGGGCTAGATACCTCCGATGGTCTTAAAAGATTGGACTGTCGGGCTTGCATTTTGTCACTTCTTCTTTATTGTCATTTATGTAACTGTATACGTTTTTTTATAAATGAATTTTTAAGATGTTTTTATTATGTAGATTTAGACAAATTTTTAACCTTGTTGCTGAGGATTAGTGCTCTTTCACGATTTGGTTATGTATGCAATATTTGCAAAATTACACTCTTGAAATATGGCTTTTTTTTTACTGAATGCTTTTATGATATTTGATATCTAAATAAAGCACTAATAATAATAATATTGTTTTATATCTTCTTGCAGTTCAAAATAAAATGTAAAACACACTGTACATAATTTATAATTTTACTATATTGATCTGCAAATTTTCCAACTGCCTCAAATATAGACAAAATTAATTACAGTATAATTTACCCACATTTACATTTAAATATGAACAATAATACGCACAGTCTTAGTGTGCATACAATTTTGTAACAGTATTTTATAAAAGTATCTTAAATATAATTTGCTCACCCAAATACACAACAAATAACTTTTACTATATCTTCCACTACCTATAAAAAGCTGCATGTTGACAATAGATGGATGAAGCTCTTTGTGACACATTCAAAATAGAACACCTCTGAGGATCAGAAGCAGAAGAGAGTTTACCTCTAGCACCTTCACACCAATCAGAAATAAACTCAGCTGACAACGGTTAAGCAAGGGATATATCTTCCAAACCTTCAGCTCTTGTACCCAATCAGATTGAAGCTTTTTTCAAAAATAAAGAGGGAAGATCAAACATTGGTTGGACTTTATGTAACATCTCTGTAGCCTTCCATCAACAGCAAAACCCTCTATAGTACAGCCTGGTTTCTAAACAAAGTACTATACACTGCAATGCATCAGCCTACAACCAATTGCTTACAAATAACACATAGGAATCCAAGGGAACAATTTTTTGTCCACCTTTTGGTTATGGGGGGAGGCTATAGACATTCACCATCCCTCCAGATAATTTTTTTGTTCTATCCCATACGTCTTGCAAGACTCCTTTGGACTCAGAGCATACCCCTGTGTGATCCCAATGGAGTCCTGTGTGACCCTGTTGCAAGCTTGAAGAGGTGATGCTTGCAACTTGGTCCTACGGGACTCCCATGGAGTACAAGGAGGTCCGCACTGAGTCTCGCAAGACTCCTATGAGACCTACAGGGAGGACAAAAACATAAAAAAATGCAATTGTTGGATGTATTTCAGGACTTGGTTATAGAACTGACTTAAGAGTGTTTTTTTGTCTTGAAGGATTGTGATGTCCATGGCACATTATACGCAAGGTGAAGAGTGCGTGCAAAATGTGCTTGGCCACCCATATTGAATTCTTTTCACAACAAGTGTCTGACTGTCTATAAAATATTCGACAGAAGCCACAGATTATGCATAGTAGGTGTTTCACAACCAAGTCCGTTACAGTGTTAGGAATGACTGATCTCAGCATAAAAGGTTGTACACATTATTAATAATCAATGCAACAAAGACTTGACTTCACATGAATGGTTCATTGCACACAGGGACTGTTTGTCCATGACATTTCTTAAAGTATAACTCAATTACTCATATTGAGGAAAATGCACATGGAACCCTTCACTTGAAAGAGCCATTACATCCTTCTCCTTCTGCCAGTCCTATAGAGCAGTTTATTAGGTAAATAACGTAGAACAGATTATAAGCATGGCACCACTTCAAATGTTCTGAAAGCATAGTGTGCTCTACAATAATTTACACATTTTCACTCTCAGTTCGTTTGTTCTTTTAGAGACTGTTGGAAAGTGGATTATTAGTAGTGGCAGATATGCATTTACCACTGGCAATAATATCAACACAATATAGGGCTCAGAATAGGTCTTAGAATTTTTTTCCCACGCTCAACCCTTGGTAGCTTGGCTGAAAGCAGGCAGGCTTAACTTCAAAGACAGGTATGTAAAGCATTTGAAAACACCAATTCAGTAAATAATTAATACACAACACACAATAAAAATCCAACACCAATTTATAAAAATAAGAAATATTTTTATCTTTAAAATGACACCAAAACGAAAAAAAACCATGTAGCGAACCAGAGATTTGCATTTTTAAAGATTAGACACTTTCAAGTGATTAAAAACTAACAGTGCCACTTTTGGACATTTGGTTGCCTCTGACAGGAACAAATACACACTTAGCAACTTTCCTGGAGGATTTCTCACCAGACATAGTGCAGCCTCCTCCAGCAGGCCTAATTCCATGAGGAACTCATTCCTGAAGTTCCTCTTGCGGGTCCAAAGTGTCCAAAACTCAATCCAAGGGTCTGAAATCTCCAAGATGGTCCTTGAAAGTTTGGGACTTCAGTTCCTACAATTCACTTGGACAAAACCCACTGGTAGTACTCCAGGCTGAGGATTCTTTGTGGTGATGGTCCAGGTGAGCTCTGTTAACCTGTAGCTTGCAGGGAGTCCACTCTGTAGTCTTTTTGAAGCAAGTTTGATCCACAGGGCTGTAATTTCAGATTGTGCAGCAGGTGCAGCCAGTCAGAGTGCAGGGCATGGTTGGTGCAAAAATCAACTTCCAGCAGGGACCCTTCTTCTTTCTTTCTTAAGGTTCATGCTGCAAATGTGAGAGGCACCGCTCCTCTCAGAATCTTATTCAGTGTTCTCTTGGGATCAAGCAGGAGAGCACTCCTGTCCAATGAGGTGCAGGGCAACACCCCAGAGCATGACCACTTCCTCCAAAGTGTGGCACAATGATATCACAGAAAGCACTATTTCTGCAAAATTCAACATGTCAGAATTTTCAGCAGGAAGAGAAGAGCTGGCCAAGCACACCTCCAGGATGGCTAATCTCCATAGTCTCTCCCCCTTGCAACTGTTAATTGCTTCCTTAAGCCTAGCATCTGGCTGGGTTCAAAGAGGAGAGTTGTAAATGAAACTGGTGTCTTCTACTTGTCTCCTCCTTCCTTTGAAGGATATTGTTTACAACTCCACCCCCTGCTCTGGCATTCCTCTGTAGCATAACTCTGCCCACCCAAAAGAGCTGGCTAACCCCCGGGGCTCTTTATCACCTCCTCAAAGGAGTATGGCTAATCCACTTAACTCTGACCAATCAGGACAGACCACTGAAAGGTTGAATTTTGGCTTACAGATAAGAAAGTCTTATAACTACTTGTCTGTATATTTTAGGACAAATTCGACAATGCCATATTGTTGGATTTATCAATACCATTCTGGGAAGTCCTTGAATGCTATTTTTTATTATTCTCCTAGTGGGATTTATTAGTTAATAACGTCTTGCCATGTTAACCTATGTCAGTACACACAAAAGAGTCCTGAGGAGGTTTAACGACCATCAGGGGGCAACTCCCCTCTAATCAAATATGGCAACACAAAAAAGCACTCCTGGGTCAAGAGTGAAAAAGGAGTGCGGGGAATCCCTTTTAAAGGACGGTTTCACTCACCCACCGATGGGTGGCATGCTTCCTCATTGGGTAACCTCCTTGCACTGCGAACCTAGTCACAGTGCGGGCTACAACTCCCTCTCTGAGAGTGATGGGATGTTTTTTGATATGGTCAAGAGGTATTCTAAAACCTCCAGATGAGCCGGGAGTGGAGGGAGTGTAGAAGGAAAGTAAAGGTGAGGTTAAAACTAACTCCCTGGTATGTCAGGACAAGCTTTAATGGGACATCCATGGGTCAGGATTAAAAAAAGGTGTGGGCTATGGCAGGAGGATTCAACCTGTCATGGTCTCTAACTGGTCGACATGTTTCAGTCATAATGCCATCCATAGAGGTGCCGTGGCTTTCTTCAGGACCAATGAAAGTGCAAAATAAGGTGAGTCAACCATGCATACCAAATTTAGTTGGTGGTTAGAAAGCATACAACAAGCTAGTAGGTTTTCGAACCAATCAAGAGGTCTGCTGGTCAGTGTTGTCCCTGAAAAGAGACAAGTGTTACAAGAACAAAGTTTAGCACATTACACACGCACTCCTTAAATTCAGTGCCACATGCATACATTGTCAGTGCAACTGTGGCTATGCTACATATCAGAAATTTCAGTTGTGATGCTTACCCACACAGTCAGGTGAGCTAGTGGCACCTTGCCCTCAGCGCACGCACTCGAGGTGGCATCCAAACCCTATATTAGGAGGGAGAGGGGACAGAAAGATAACTGTAGCATGCAGTCATACATATACATAGATTTACAGTTGGATGGGTGTCAAATGTGTATGCTGAGTGGAACATGTACCAGGTGGAGAGCAGCTGGAGAGCAATGCAGACTACGCACTCAATGTCCTGGCTCCGACAAACCCTAAATGAGGTAGATAGTTTGCTGGGTAGAGCATGTCTCATGTGGAAGATAGCTGGAAGCTGAAACGAGCTACACACTCACTATCCTGTTGTTGACCACCAATTAAAAAGATGGTGGAAACAGGGCAGAACAGGATGTGGGGCATGGGGGCGAGTGCAGCCTATTGGCGAGCAATGTCCCTAGTGTGCCTCCCATGTAGATGTAGTACGGGATGCTTGTGCACAAAGAGAGCCACAGGACCGTCGGGTGGTGACCCTGGTGTGCAGAGGACTGCAAAGGAAGCAAGTCTTGCTGGGCCAAAAAGATGAAGGGACTGGATATGAATGACAATGACCGTGTGCCCCTGTAGGGAAAGTGGCAAGGCTTAGTGGTCCCCGTCAAAAGCTGCTCAGCTAAAAGGCAAAGGCCATAAATGCAGGGGTTCTACACCCACTCAGCAGCGCGTGATGGCCCAATGCTAGTACGGCAGGTAACGCCCGACCGTAACAGTGCCAGGTCGAGGTTAAAATACCAACCGCAGGGCCCCCCTACACGTGAATAAATGCCCATGTAGGAGAGGACTCGGAACAGTGGTCCCGGTCAAGCGCTGCTCTGCCGGAAATACCCTGAATACAGGGATTTTAAGCCCATCGCGCAGCACTAGCAGAAAGAAGGAACAACTGAAGGTAAGAAGCCGCGTGCAACGGGGATCCCGTGCCAGTTCCTACCTTCAAGACAGACTCCTCGCGGCTGGTTCGTGCAACCGGTAAGGGAAATGAGCTCAGCTCGGCACGGCTGGTATATGGCATTTGTCCTAGCCTAAGCCCCGCCCATACAATCCAGCGGGGAGAAACTGACGAAGTACTCCGCGTATGGGGAGAGCCTCCATCTGGATCCTAAAAATAAATAAAGGAGTCAGGTATACTCTGGGTATGATGCTCGAGAGACCTTGCATGACGGTCAAGAATAACCGAATTAGAGCTGCGAGGGGACAAGTCTCAATAAACTTTATTGAGAAGACTATGGGTTCTTGAACAGGGAGGGTAGTGAATGATAGCGGCAAGTGCATAGGTGGGAGAGTGCAAGTGTCAAAGCAAACATATATTAAAAACCTTTATTGAGATAATGAGGTAGGAGAGTTCGAATCTCCGAGCTTTATTAAGGTAGCAAATGACAGTTGCATTTGACTGGAACAAAGAGGCCAAGCACCATGGGTTGGGCTGGCATTAAGGTCTCCCTCGGTTGAGATAACAAATGGGAGAATTTGAATCTCAGAGCTTTATTAGGATAGCAAATGACAACTGCATTGAACAGGAACAAGGAGGCCATGCTCCATGGGTCGGGTACATTAAGGTCTCTCTAATGGGATTGTCAGCAAGCCAAAAAAGAATTCAGGAACGGGCCGTGCCCGGATAGGGTGCATGCAACCACATGGATGCAGCTGCCAATGAAACAGTCTGAACCCTAAAAATGGACATCTGTGACCAAACATGGTTAAGGGGGTCCCATTTGTTATCTCAACAGAGGGAGACCTTAATGCCAGCACAATCCGTGGTGCTTGGCCTCCTTGTTCCAGTCAAATGCAGCTGCGACTAGGTTTGCAGTGCAAGGAGTTTACCCAATGATGAAGTATGCCACCCACAGAAAGGTGAAGGAAACCGTCCTTTGAAAGGGATCTCCCCGCACTCCTTCTTCACTCTTGACCCAGGGGTGCTTTTTTGTGTTGCCATGTTAACCTATGTGACAGGGGATTTGCAATGGGAAAATGATTTGGGCCATTTGTCCAACACCAGGGCTTATAAAACACCTTTTATAAGAACCCTACTGATATCTACAGGACCCCCACCCCTGAAACACCTTGGGGAGACTTCAGGGGTTCAGGATATTTAATATGTAAAATATATTGCAGATCTCCCTCCACAGTGTTCTTAGCACAAAAGTCGATTTTGTGAAGCACTTTATCACAACGGGGGGAGTGAAATATGCAATTTCACTTAACCCAGGGCATATAAAACAAATTTTTTAAGGGTCCTCCTTATAAATACCTATACTTCCCCACCCCTGGGATAAATAGGGGAGACCCTGGGGGTACCTAATATGCCCAAACATTGTAGTTAATTAATTTTTGAGTCGCCCAAACCTTCAAAGTCGAGTTTGTGCACAAATTGCATTTTAAAAGCAGTCCTGCAAGACAGGGCTGCTTTTAAACTGACCTCCAGTGCACACATGCAAGTGCACAAAAGGCTGCTGGCCTCTAAACTGCCATGCCCTATTCTATACTAGGGACTTAAAGGTAGTTTCAATCCTTATAGGGGAGGTCAGGCCAATTACAGGGGTACCCTAGCCCCTAGTGTACCCTAGTGTATGTAGGTGTTTTCATTGTATTCTAAGTGTCTCTTTCAGCATAGCACTGGCCCTAGGCCTGGTTAGACAGAGCCCAGGGTCAATCAAAGTCAGTTACAACCAGTACCAGTCAGCAAAGCGTTGGGGGGTGCCCAGGGCACAGGATGACTTTGCAACAGAGACTTTAACCTAATAGCATTAAGCATTACACTAAAGACACCCTCCTCTTTCATCAAAAATTATAATACAAGTAGTAGTTACCAACTGCTTAACCTACTGTTTTGTCTCACTGTCAGCAACCAATCAGAAACCTAAGACCGAAAAAGCATTTTTTCCACTTCAAACCGCATGCTCTTTCAGAATACTCATTTTCTTGTTGCTGACTCGATGTCTGTCCTGCTCCGGTACACTGGCATGATGGTATGAGTGTGGATTCTGGACACTCCTTTATCATTTGGGCTAGAAAGTATGAAAAGAATTGTGGAATTGGCAGAGATCTAAGATGTTCCCAAGTGAACATTACTTGGCTTGACCACAGAGGTATGAAAGAACATAAACTCTTACCTATGAAGCATTGTGAATTGTGAGAACCCAGATCTGATGAAAGTGCAGTGTGGTGGCAAAGATTTGGGAATAGTCACATTGGTAGATCTAGAAATTCAAATGAGAGAAACCTTGGCAAGGCTGATGACTCTCTTTCCTTGCACTGCCTCTGTCTATTCCAACATATGTCAATGGCAGAAGTGGCAGAGTTCAAACAACTTTTGTCCAAAGATTGAGAAATCCCAGGAGCATGTCAACAAAGCAATTTCGCCATTTCACCATGACCATGGGATGAGTCCTGCCAACCTTGCATTCTCTGTTAGAAACTCTTGAGGCAGGGCATCATGTGGTCATTGCAGGTGACTTTAATACCTGTTTTGATCCCTATCCACCTTTGATAGTGTTGACCCAAATAGAAGGTGAATGTTGGGGTATTCCCTCACTTTCTAACCCTAGGGACATGCTAGGATGAGCTCAGCTGCCCTTCAGATTGTAGACCTAGCGGTAATTTATGGTCTAAGAGCATTTAATGGTTTAGGATTATACAGCCAAACCAACATTCAAGAGGGGGGATTATAAAAGAAATAAGTGCCAGGACTCTCGTCAGGAGGCCACTGCAGACTGCACCACCATTGCCTTTGCCAGTGCTGCTATTGACAACATCAATACAACTACTAAGCATCTCACTCTTAAAGCATGACAATTCGGACTATTCCACGTTCCCAAAGCTATAAAAATGGGTTGGCGGCCGGTATTAGTCATTTTTAATGTGTATTATATCAATAAACAACTGATGTTGTGCTCATCTTTCAAGTACGCAAAGAGCTCCACCATTTGGAAAACTGCATGAGTGCTTTTTTTACAACTAAGTACCGGTGTTGAGCACCGGAAAACACCGGCTCAAATTAAGCACTGGTGTTAGGATCTGGCAGGAGATGGCTGACATGGAGATTATTGATCGCCAATATAGCTACCATTCTCCTTTAACACTGAAATTGAAGGGGTCTGTAATTAGAGATTTGTAATGCCCTGGGCGAACAACATCTATTACAACAGCCCTGACTAATAATAGAAATTGTTTTTAATGGGTGGGCATATATAATTCTGAGAACACCCAAAAAGTGATTTATGGAATGGTCGGTGTAGCTTTGGCAGAACTCAAAGATTTGGATTGTATGTCTCCCCAAATACAGGCAGTACATGAAGATCTGTTTTCCACTTTGAAATAATTTTTTGTTAAAGAGCTCAAAATATGTAAAAAGGCACCGAAAACCAATGAGTGGTCGAATAATCACTGCAGGTAGGCCAACATTGATCTGATGAAAGCTACAATAAGTAATATACTCTCTGATATTACGTTTTCCATACAGAATTACGCTAATGTAATTAAGATGAGCAAGACTCAGTGGGAAGCTAAGCTCTAAGAAGATATATTATGAAGGGAAAGAACACCACATTATTCTGGCACTTGGTCACTCGCAATGGATGTAGGGATTACGCCAGCCCTGAATGTCATGTTCCTGCGGGGGAGTGGGTCAAGCACTTCACAACTCTTTATTCAGAGCCATTGCTGGAGGAGAGCATCCATGGCCCCGGACCACCCAATACTACTTTGGATAGAGGAGAAGACCTAGTGGTCTTTATGCTAGAAGATACACTTAATGCACTCTATGCGCAGAAAGTGGGTCAAAGCTTCAGGTCTTGATTGAATTCCCTCTGACATGTTTTGCTCTGAACCTTTGATTTGGGGCCCTTATATTAATTGTTTATCAAACGCAATAGCATCAGGTGCCCCCATACCCATCTTTTGAAAAGGGGCTGAAATAAACCTTGTTTGCAAAAAGGGGCTTAAACAAGATCCGGGGAATTATCGCCCCATAAGCCTTATCGATAATATGCAAATGATATACAGTAAACAACTCCGGACTAAATTATGAAATTGTATACAGCATAAAGATGTCCTATCGCACTTCCAAGTAGGCTTTAAACCCAATATAAGTATGGTTGACCAGGTTCTACGGTTCCTGACCATAGTATGGAAAACCGTTGACATTGACCAGGGATCGCTATTTGTTGCATTTGTAGATCTATGTGCTGCATTCAATCTTGTTTCCAGAGCGGAACTTTGGGAAGTCCTTGGCAGAGCAGGGGTCTGTAATGCTATTAAGAATGATATATTGACAATTGACTCCATTTTGCATAACTGACTCCATTTTCAGTGCTGACTCCATTTTGTGTAACAGACTCCATTTTCTGTGCTCGCACGCAGCTGCATAGTGGGGAGGGAATGTTTTCACTCTTCACTTGTTTTCGCTCCTCACCAATTAGAGTGAACTGGAACATGCTGTGTGGGATGCGTGCTTGGTACCTTTCAGGGCAGAGATTGTTGTTGCCAGAGAAATGTGTGGAATGTACATCTCTGTCTCAGAGTCAAAATACAGGGGCCTGGCCAGCTTCTGTCTTTAGCTTGACACAGACCAGTACGGTCAGCTCGGTTTTTTTGTAACAGAAGAAAGGGGGCGAGGTTTCTAGAACCTTTGCCTCAAGTTGAGTAAAGATATTAAAGGCGGGGAACCTTGGAACCCAGACGGGAGCTCGCTTGTGGGGCAGACGTGTCGGCACAAGAAAACTGAACTTTTGAGAGTCCCGATCGAGCTTCCACCTGGGCTGACAAGGGCTCCTCCAGTCGAGTTGGCAGAATGATGAATACTCATTCGGTGATGTATTCTTCTTACTTACTTCATGTACATAATCTCTAAGTTTCTCTGCTCCATGTATATATGGTACATGTTATTCTGGTTTTGTGCCTAAGTTACTTGATATTTGGGAGTCTGCATTAACTGATATATTCTGCCTTCCTTTTCAAAGTATTGGATTAATAAATGTGTGTGTGTCGCTTTAAATGCACCTGAATTTGTTTTCTTGCCTCACCTTAAGAGAGTGCTGGGTCTTGTTTTATCGCCTCGTCTTTTGAGAGTGCTGTTCTACGTGTGTTTTTTAAAGGTGCAGTAGTACATTTGTCTCCTCTCTGGAGTGCTGGGATTAGGTGTGTCAAATTAGAAGCACACCAGGGTCCCTGGTGGTTTATTGTCATTGATCCAGTAAAGGTATACAGGCAATTTTGCTAGAGTCAGATGGGGCACGGGAGGGGACACTACTGGAGACATCCCAATTAGGCAAGGTGTTCGCCAGTGATGTGTCCTAGCACCAACACTCTTCCTACTATTTATTAATGGGTGTATTTCCTATCTCTTTGTCAGTGAGAACGACTCCCCTAAAAAGGCTGAGTCAAAAGTTCCAGGTCTGCTTTTTGCGGATGATACACTTCTCTTTTCCAAAACTGCTAAAGGCTTGAATACCCTTTTGGGGAAGTTTAGTATATTCTGCAAGGGGCACTGCCTGGAAATAAACAATAGTAAAACCAATTATATTGTCTTCAGCCATCGGAAGAAATTTAAGGGAAACGTGGTCCTAGAAAGTGTCAGGTTAGAATGGGTTGCAGAATTTGAATATCTAGGGGTGAGATCTAATGATTACATAGCCTGCCCAGATTGCGAAAGGTACAGTGATAAAATTTAGAGCTGGGTCCATTGTCAGGTTTGCCAACAGGGTATCTTCCTATCCCATTTTACCAGCATTGGAAATATATAAGGCCCAAGCATGCGGGGCAGCACTATATGTGACTAACCTCTGGGGCTATTGTAATCTTGACCTATTAGTGAGAATCTTTTAATCAAAACCCCTCTGACACTCATGAAAAGTTCCCCTGTACTCCCTATAGGAAGCTGGCTCTTTATATGATATACCAAAAAGAGATATACAGTGCATAGAGTCCATGTATTCCCTCACTAGTTGACAGGGGCTGCTCTAGCAATCCCAAGATGCTCTTCTAGGGGGTAGTGTGGCAGAGCAGCCTTAGGCTTATCAGTGAAGAGAGTCAGTCATCCGCTGCACACACACAGAAAATAAATGATACACACGACTCAATAAGGAGATCCACATCAATTTATAAAAACACACCTATCTTTATATAATTTTAGGCACCAAGATCATAAAAATAAGGGAAGTACTATTTAAAATAGCAGGTTTGAAGAAAACAGGTTTTTGATGCATTAAATCATAATTGAAGCACTTGCAGCAATGTTAACCTAGTAAGTAAACATGGGCTGCAGGTGGTCACTTAACAATGACTTACATGACCCGTCCCCAGGACTTAAGGTGAGTATGGGGCAAGGTCCAAGGCAAAACCAACAGGTCACTTCGGGAGGCACTGGAGTGTCCGGGTGCAGAGGTGTCTTTTTCAGCGTCGGGTGATTTTGATACTTTAAATTGTAATTGAAGCACTTTGTGGTAACGTTAACCTCTGGAGCAAAAACATGTATTGCATTCGGGTACTCAACTGCTACTTACGGGACCAATCTTCTGCACTTAAGGTGAGTATGGGGCAAGGTCCAAGGCAGCACCAACAGTTTACTTCGGGCAGCACTGGAGCGGCCAGGTGCAGAGGTGCCTTATAGCGTTGGGTACCCCATTCAAGTCTTCGGAGATCGGTCCTTCAGAAAAGAGGCTGCAGGCTCTGACTGGGGGACCAGTCAGGCTAAACCTACAAGGGGGCTTCGCAATGCTCAGGGATATGGGGACACCATTGGTCCTCTTCGCCAGGGGTGACGGGTGAAGAGGTCTTTTTAGGCATTGGATTTTAGTCACCGGGAGCACTTGCAATTGAGGGGGGCCTGCAAACAGTGGCTGCAGGCACAGTTGGAAGTCCACAGTGGGGAAGTCCAAGGTGGGCTTTGTCTCTAGAGGGCCAGGGGACCACGCAGGTGCCATTGGCCCACTTCAGCTTGGGCTAGGAAGCACAGGTGCAGAGGTGCTTTGTGGCATTGGGTTTTTTTGGTTCAGGTGTCTCACAGTCTTCTTTGGGGTGCCTACAGGATGCAGGGAAGCAGCTTTGCTTCTCCACGGGGGTCTCTGGTTCTTTGTTGAAGGTAGGCAGGCCTCCCAGGCTTTGAAGACACAGCTGCTGCAGGACTAGATGACTTTTGGCATACTCTGTTGGGAACAACAGACAGGCTAGTGGGGCTAGTGTTGGGTCAATTGCTTCTTCCACAGTCTATGCTTTTGCAATTCTTCAATGTCCTTCTTCATAGGTTTGCAGGAATCTGATTTCCTGGTGCCAGGACTCCCCTAAAACCTGAATTTAGGGGTGTTAGGGGAGTGAAGGGTAGTAGCCAATGGGTTGCTTACCCCTGGGGTTGCTACGCCCCCTATATGACCACTTCCTGGGGGAAGTGGGTGTAACCCTGTCCGACAGATTCTAAATTTGCCATAACCAGGATGGTCACATCTGAAAAGTCGCGTCCACTCCAGGTAGCCCAGTTTAGGGGTGGTACTCGCCTGAGGGTGGACACACCTGTCTTGTATAGCTAATTTTCCCACCTGTCCAGGTGCCAAAGGGCTCTGGACAAAGGGGGCCAGTTTCCTCTTTTATGAAAGAAGCAAGATTTGCATTCCAAAGGCGGTGGCCCTCTCTGAAGCTCCTCGGACCTGGAATGCTAATCCACCGGTAATCCTATGGGTGTGGGTGCAAAGCACCCTCCCCCTTGAGCTGACTTGGTTTATAGCCCCCTGAGAGCGAAGGTCCTCACGCTTGGGGGTCAGAAACCTGTCTCTAGTGGCAGGCTGGCAAAAACCAGCCAGTTACTGGTAGGTTTTCAGGGGGCACCTCTAAGGTGCCCTATGGGTGCATGTATTACTAAAACCAACACTGGCTTCAGTGTGGGTTTATTAATACGAGACGTTTGATACCAAAGATCCCTATTTTCAGTGAAGCCATCATGTAGCTAGGGAACTCGTTTTCACATTGCCTAGCACATGCTTTGAAAATGGCTTCCCTGATCACTTGTACTGGCAGTAATGGAACTGACCAATACGGGGGCATATCTGCTCTTGCAGTTATGCCCTCACATGTAGTATAATGCACCCTGCTGTAGGGTGGTAAGGCCTGCTGTAGGGGTGACTTACTCATACTGCGTGCAGTGTCGGCAGGCAGGGCACACAGGCTGTGTGCTATGTTGTGTTTTCACTTTTGTCTGCACCAAGACACGCAGCCTTCAGTGGCAGTTTACATGAGCGTGGTGAGGGGTCTATTAGGGTGGCGCAGTTTGAGCTGCAGCCATTGGGGACCCTCTTTACTATCTCAGGCCCTAGGTACCAGGGGTACCATTTACTAGAGACTTACAGAGGAACGTAGCAGTGAAGTGCGGCTCTTATAGTCCGCAGTCGTTCTGTCCTTTTGTTGTTACTTATGATAGCTATTAGTTTTCTTAGCCACCTTAAATTTGCTAGTAGCTTAGACTTTCCAGATTGTTTAGCGGACCTTTTTGAAGCCTATACCAAGGCCTTTTCTTTGAGGTATTTGTTTTTCTGTTTTTTTCTCTCCAGTTTGAAGGTATCGTAATGGTAATGGATTCACTATGCTCTTAACTGATTCTATTTAGCTGTACTGTTTCGATTTGCAATTTAAATATTATTTATCTTGTTCTTTATATGTACTTTTTAAGTTCTTTTAATGTGTACCTTAATGGTTCTATGAAACAAAATAAAGTTATTATTGATTCATTTATTGATTGACTAAGTTCTATATACCACAACAACATCTGCTTTGACATGCCTGGTGCCTCCTGTAGAGATGGAATCCATTTCACATCAAGGAATGTTTCAGTTCTAGTGTCGAGTTATACCTATAAGGGTGCACAAGAGACTATTAACACAGTGGCTCTTTTTAGAGCCACCCTATGACCCAATTATAGAAATTATTTCTAGAAAATATTTTCGATATAATTTTATTAGTCCAGCAGGACCAAAGAGGGTAAAAACCACATTTTTATGGGTATTTAGCTAGTCCCATAGGACTGATTTCACACAAAAAAATTATTAATCCCCTACCTCACCCTCAAAAGGACAAAGCCTGTGTGTGTGATAGGGCCTTCCCACGTAATGGGAATTCGGTGTGTTGAGGGAATGCCCTCTCTGTGAAGAGCTCTCTACAGGGAGAAGGCTGTGCAGAGCAGGGGCTTGGCCACCTGATTGGGTTGGGTGTCTGGAGGGAGTGGGCTCTTCATCAAGACTTCTATACAAGGCAAAGGATATGTGTAGTAGAGACTTGGCAGCCTAATGGGCTTGAATATCTGAAGGTTGTTGGCTCTCCACCAAGACTTCTGTACAGGGTGAAGGGTGCATGTAGTAGAGGCTTTCTCACCTAATGGGGCTTGAATTTCTCGAAGGTGTAGGCTTTATGTTAAGACTTCTGCACAAGAAAAAGTGTGTGCATAGTAGGGGCCAGCTAAGAAGGCCTGGGTTTGTGGAGGGAGTGCATTCTACATGAACACTTTAGTACAAGGCATAAAGTGTGTGTAGTACGGGCTTGGACACTTAATGTGACATGAGTTTCTGGAGGGACTGGAATCCCCATGAACACTTCTGTACAAGATCCAGGTAGTGCATAGTAGGGGCTCAGTCACTCACATCTCATTGATTACACCTGAGAGATCACCAACCAACAAAAAGGTCTGGTACAGAGTGAGGAGTGTTTGCAGCAGGGGCTTGCCCACCTAATGGGGTGTAGGTATAGGGAGGGAAT
Source organism: Calotriton arnoldi (assembly GCA_963921515.1). NCBI lineage: Eukaryota > Metazoa > Chordata > Amphibia > Caudata > Salamandridae > Calotriton > Calotriton arnoldi. Next base: position 47,802 of record CAWUFW010022998.1, read on the forward strand.
GCGCTTTCTATAAGCACTTCTGTAGAAAGCGAAGGTGTACGGCTGAGCAAATTTACACCAAATCACAAATAGTCCACTTTCTGGATAAAGATCTAGCTTTCTGCCAAATGCATAACTGTGTTCAGCTGTTTTTCTGTATTGCGGTTCCAGACTCCTTATGGAAATTGGAAAGAGAAAAAGTGTTTTAGGGCTCCTACCCCATCTTTAGTCCTCTTTTAATATATAACACCGAAACTTTCCTGGATGGAACTGCAGTGGATTACCTTTTCTTTGTGAAGTTTTGTGAAGATTTATCAAACATCGCCAAAGTTATTAGTGAAAAAAAACTGAAAGTCTGACCAAACTATAATTTTACAGTTATGCTATACTTACATAGATAAATATTCACTGAAATAAACAAAGGTTAATGTGACATAATAGTTAGGTTAAGATATTAGTTAAAATGTTACTTTTTAAACTGAAAAAACACTGAAATTCACCACTTACAATTAACTAAATTAACTAGCCATGCACAGTGTTGAAATCAATAATGTAATTTCTGATGTAATCAAATAGTGATGGATAGATTGCTTGAATTAATTTCAAAAACACAAACAGAATTCCCTTTTCCTTTTGTTCTAAAAAGGACATCTAGATCCTATTCATTTCCTTAGTCAAGGCCATACACAGAAATTACATAAATCAAAGCAATTTTTCCCAGGTTGCTAAATATTACAGTCATGTGCAAAAAAACATCTATAATGAAAATTCAAACATAAAAATGAATATTCGAAGGAATGTATTTTCAATTATCTTTTATTCAAATAGTTGTATAGTTTATGTTATCAAATATTTATGCAAAATAAATAAAACCATTTATATTTAAAAACATATATTCATCATTTAAAAAAAGTACAATGTGTACAATGAAAAGAACAACTTTCGACGCGGCGTTTCGGTGTAAAGGTGGATCATCACCTTCTTCAGGACAATAATTCAGTGTTTAAAATCTGTCAAGTTAGATGTCAACTCCTATTTATCTTCAAGGAGGTGTTGAGTAAATTTTCATCAGGTTCTCGCTCAGGTAATGAGGCGAAATTATACACTATATGCGTGTTGTGAACAGGGCTTTGTCATTACTCAGTCTCTCGCCTGTTTCTGTCCATATACACAGGGATTCATCAATCACCCTTCCATAGGACTATTCACCAATGATTTTTATATCATAAGATCCCTCTTGGTTTCGGGTATTTACCTTTAAGGCAAAACCTTGTAGATTGAATCCAACACCTCTTTTTCTTTAGGGTTACTGGTTCCAGTTAATACAATTCTGGTCCAGAAGTATTTCGGATTTGTAGCTGGAGAGCAAGCATCCGTCTTGCTGGTCTGCCAATTCGAGTCGAATTGGCAGACCAGCAAGACGGATGCAAGAATTGTATTAACTGGAACCAGTAACCCTAAAGAAAAAGAGGTGTTGGATTCAATCTACAAGGTTTTGCCTTAAAGGTAAATACCCGAAACCAAGAGGGATCTTATGATATAAAAATCATTGGTGAATAGTCCTATGGAAGGGTGATTGATGAATCTCTGTGTATATGGACAGAAACAGGCGAGAGACTGAGTAATGACAAAGCCCTGTTCACAACACGCATATAGTGTATAATTTCGCCTCATTACCTGAGCGAGAACCTGATGAAAAATTTACTCAACACCTCCTTGAAGATAAATAGGAGTTGACATCTAACCTGACAGATTTTAAACACTGAATTATTGTCCTGAAGAAGGTGATGATCCACCTTTACACCGAAACGCTAGCGTCGACAGTTGTTCTTTTCATTGTACACATTGTACTTTTTTAAATGATGAATGTATGTTTTTAAATATAAATGGTTTTATTTATTTTGCATAAATATTTGATAACATAAACTATACAACTATTTGAATAAAAGATAATTGAAAATACATTCCTTCGAATATTCATTTTTATGTTTGAATTTTCATTATAGATGTTTTTTTGCACATGACTGTAATATTTAGCAACCTGGGAAAAAATTGCTTTGGTTTATGTAATTTCTGTGTATGGCCTTGACTAATGAAATGAATAGGATCTAGATGTCCTTTTTTTAGAACAAAAGGAAAAGGGAATTCTGTTTGTGTTTTTACATATATACCCATCCCTTTTCTAAGTACTAGGGTATCTCCCAAAAACCTTGGTGATTGAATTCATTTCAGCCACTGGTAAATTTTAGGGGTCACATCCCAGCCCATTGTTATTTTGCACACTATGTTACCTCAAGTTGGACCTAGCCATATGCAAATCAATCCTGATCCTGTTCCAATGTCAACAGTCCAGCCCGAACTGCCACACTAGGTCCTCCTTGAACCAACTGTACCCGCTAAGTTGGATGTGTATATCTAAACATGGGGGCCATACACACTGTGCCACTGGAACCAAGTTATACCTGGCTGATGAGCAATATGACTACAATGAAACCGGTCCTAGGTTGCATGTGTTCTGGTTCAGGGAGGACCTGACCTGGCAGTTCAAGCAGACTGTTCCCAATGGAGCATGGTAAAGACTGATGTGCATATGGCTGGGTCCAAACTAAGGTGGCATGGTGTGTAAATTAACGATGGACTGGGATGCAGCCCAAGTAACTATCAGTGGCAGAGATTAATTCAAGCATTCCATTCATTATTTTTTGCATACCTAAATGTGTTGCCCTAAGTGGGAAGGGTATGCTGAGACATGGGTCCTGTGCACACTGTGTCACTGGAACCAAGCTATACTTGGCTGATGAGCCCAAACTAGGGTGAAACCAGTCCTGGGTTGCTTGTGTTCTGGTTCAGGGATAACCTGGCACAGCAGTTTGGGCCAGGATGTTCCCATTGGAGCAGGGTCAAGACTGAAATCCATATGGCTGGGACCAAACTGAGGTGGCGTGGTGGGCAAAATAACGATGGACTAGGATTGCAGTCCTGAGTAATTACTAGTGGCTGAGATTAATTCAAGCATTCCATCCATCACTTTTTGTACACTTTAGTCATTTCAGATGTCGCATTGATGGTATCAATGATGTCATAGACCGTCATGAGTAGTGTAATATGTGACGTAATAGTTAGTGCATGGCTTCAGTTAAATATGACTGGTTAATTTCAGTGGTTTTCGAGTTTAAAATGTAACATTTTAACTAACATTTTCACCTAACTATTAAGGGTGGGCAGTGAACTCCGCTCCGCCGGCGGAGTTTACAGAGTTTTACTCACTCCGCGCTCCACCTGGAACGTGGAGTTCAGTGAAAAAACTCTGCCTACCGCTGGCGGAAGAGAGTTGACTGGCGAGCACGACACTCAGCCAATTCAAGCCTCTCCATGTAGAAAACTACACCAACCTCTATTTCCTTTCCAATTTGTACATCCAATCAGCACAGGTTTCCTCTCTGTGCATGTTCATTTGGGGGGGGGGTCGTAGCCGTACCTTTCATCACACTAAATATACAGAAGGCACAGATTGTCAGAGCGAGGCTTGAAAGTTGGAACACTGAAAGATAAAATTGTGCTTCCTGGAGCATTTGCTCTTTTGACTGAGTTGCGTCCGTTGCTGCTGTCATTATTTTGAGGCTCATGACAGGCAAGAGCAGCATAGCAGCCCCCTGAGATTTGATGGGAAAGTGGTGCTTGTGACAAGACCGGGAGGAGGTAAGAGTTCTCCACAGTGAATGCATCTGTGATCTGCACTGGTGGATATGTTTTTAGGGACACTAGCTCTATGTTCTTCACACAACACCTTCCAGTGGTCATAGCTAGTTTCTTCTACACAATTCGCTTGGTTTCAAACTACACCAAGCACTGCTAAACTAAAGGAAAATGTCAAGGTTCACTGGAAGAAGGATTTAATGTACACTTAACACATATCTGCATGTGATATATTCCACTAAAGCATCCCGCATTTCTATCCAAATACTATCCGCTAAGCGATTATTATGCGTTCTGAGTCCGACCCTCAACATCAGATTGCACAACACACTGCCATACTGTGCACTGCAATTAGTGCGAAAATGTGACATCACGTATACCAGCCATTTGCAAACTTGTCTCTCCATCACACACAACTTTAGGGTATACCATGGCCTATCAACAGCCACTCTTTAGTACTCACAGCATCCGGTTATGAAGTGCACCGACCATAGAGCACCCTCTTCAGCACTACACCTATGCAACTTCTTATCCCATTCATCGGGTCTCTGCCATCATATCTTTTTGGTCAGGGCTGAGGGCTGGACACTTGGACACCCGTATGGACAATGCTGAATACTTAGACAGCAGCATTTCTTCCATAAATTATCACCATTGCTTGATGCCTTCCATCCATGTAAGCTGCATACTAATGAGAGGTGGGGCATGCAGCCTTGCTCTCTTGCATGCGCGCTCTCCGGGCCAATACAGGCAACTGTGATCACCAGCGCGTAGTGGATCATGAGCTGGCCTGGGCTGGGATTGCTCTTCCAGTGCTAGGTGTCAATTAGTGGGCAGTGGCAGCATTGTATGTGCGTGCAGTACTCTTGGTAAGGGGTGGCCAACAATACTCCGCCCGCTGAGGAACTCCGCGGAATTCCTCAGAGTGAAACTCTGCAACTTCCGCCCACCCCTGCTAACTATAACATCACTTCAACTTTATATTTTTTTCAGTGGATTTCTCAGGTTTTTTTTTATTATAAAATAAAATATTATATCCATACCTAACTATAACGTCATTTTAACCTTTTTTTTGAGAATTTCAGTTTTTTAGCGAAGTATTTTGTTGCCCTAGCTAACTAAGCCTATCCTGTGCTATGCATGGCCGGCTGCAGGACTTGGCCTGCAGCCATGGCCGGCTGCAGGACTTGGCCTGCAGCCCTGTCCTGTGCCCAACCCACTGTGGGGGGCCAACCCCCTGCAGAACATGGCATTTGACTGTGTGCATTGTAGTGTTAGCCAGGCCTGCCCCTATCACCCCACAGGCACATGACTTTGGGCCATAAGTAGAGTTGGGTTGGCTACAGGGTTTGGCCTGTGTGCAGGCCCTGTGCCCAACTTCCTACAGGTCGGCAAGATCCTGTTGGCGTTATTTTTGTGAACCGCTCTGGTAACCGCTATACTACTGCGAGATAGCACCAGGGCCACGCTGACTGCTGCACTAGTACAGCAGTATTAAAGTGCCATGAAAAAAAAGTATTTTTCATTGACCCCATGGGGGTGTCCTTCTGGGCCCCTCAGCAACAAGGGCCAGGGGGTTAGCGTACCCTACCTTGCCATCTAATTGCTTACTTTTATTTTTATTCTGTACAACATGGGACCTGAGTCCTCAAGTCATTGAATGGCAGCCTCAAACTTCTCTTCACATTGCAATCAGCCAATAATATTGAATGTTTTTAGCTCACAACACCACAGTACTTGGAGTTAGTTCCGCAGTTATGCTGCATCTCTATATACATAAATATTGCACCTTAATTTTTCAAAAACTGCTAAATGGATTTACATCAAATCACAAAAAGTAGGCTTTCTTTGTAAAGATCTATCTTTCTTGACAAGTTTGGTGTAATTCTGTTTAACTCTTTTGATGCTGTTCAATCTTCCTATGGGAAAATGCATAGGAAAAATACATTTTGTGACCCCCTCTTTGCTTGACTTCCACTTGGCAGATCACCCCCAAAATATTTCCTAAAGCATCTGAGTTGGCTTAAATTCATCAAATGGTGCCAAAGTTATTAGCAAACCAAAAAATCAATATCCTATGGAAACATGGTCCTAACTATAACTACACAGTGATACATTGGGATGTAAGCTGTGTGGCAGGTGCAGCAGGAGTACCTCAGGTCATGTGCAGTCAGAGAGTGGGCTACTATGGGGGGTTGTGTGAAGAGCCTGGCCAGAGGCTAGGCACTGAAGCCAACCAGCCTCTCTGCAACACAGTGGGGTTGGGCCTATAGCCTGCTGGAGGCCTGGCCCTGCCACCAATCCCTGCAAAGCATGGCTAAAAGACTGCACAGCAGAGAGTTGGTTCGTCGTGGCGGGTTTGGGGCCACAACATTTTGTATTGTTTCATATTCGGCTATCAAAAACAGCCAGAAAAGTGCAAATAGAATAACACAGTTAAAACAATTAAAACCTTTTTTGATCTGATACATACAATGATAATTATAAAATTAATTTGCTGTGCTATTACATAATACTTTTCATCACGTTGATAGATTTCAAAATAAATAGGGCAACATTATAACATACCAAAGGTTCACTTAGAGTCACCAGATATTTAATTGATACTTTATGTGACCTAATATTCTGTGCAACAAGCATAGGTTTAAGATAAAAAAAAACTAAAATTCTGATAACATTTACAGAACAATCGAAAGTGCATTGTGCTTTACTTGCTTTGGTCGTCACAAGGGCAAAGAGCCGTATCGGTTGGACGGGACTTCATAGTTGGAAAGCAACTAGATGGTGCACAATGCCACAACTCATTCTTACCAGCACAAAACGATGCTGCATATTAGTCATATATGATAAATACTTAGGGGCTTATTTATGAGTCCTTGCGTCACTTTTGCGCCACCGGTGCGTCACTTTTTGTGAGGCGCCAGCGGCGTAAAAAATGCGCCATGTTGCGTCATATTTACAAAGTGACGCATCTAGGTAGATGCGTCACTTTGTAAACCCCTGCGCCACATTATACCTGCGCCAGGTATAATGTATGCAGGGTGGGCGTTCTGACGCAAGTAAGCCTCGTAGAAGTGACGCAGTGAAATCTATGAGATTTCACTGCGCCACTTCTAGGGCGCAAATGCGTCAATATCTTACGCCTGCCTCACAGCAGGTGTAAGACTGACGCAGGCACATTTGAAATGGGACTTGCCCATGTGAAATGACCCATTGCTGAAGTTGCGCTTTTGTGACACACTCCAGCAATGCGTCATTTTTGCACCTACAGATACATCAGAAAAACTGACGTATCTGTAACTCCTTGCGACATGATGCGTCATACTATAAATATAACGCACCCAGTATGTCGCAAGGAGGGCGCAATGAAAAGTGACGCATCGCTGTTTTCACGCAGCGATGCGTCACTTTTCATAAATGAGGCCCTTATTTCCTCCTCCTCCAAGATCAGAGACTTGTAAAAGGCGACTGTTGATTTGTTCCTATCGCTCATCGATCGTTGATCAAGTCTATACTGAAGAAAGGTTTCTTTAATCCTCCTCTTAGTTAGTGCTAATACCTTTATAGGATCCGACCAGATACATAAATTAAACAGCCTAGCGAGGGAGGAGTTAATACACAGTAGCATAGGGCTACTTAGTGCATCATTCAAGGTTAAACAATCTGAAATAATTGTTCTAGTAAAACCAGTTTCTTCCTTGGCCCATAATGAAGCCCACAATAACAGCGGTCTGGCTAATAGCAAATCCTCTAAAAACTGTAGTCCGACCTCGTGATGTAAAATACTATTTAATACAGTGGAAGGTAGGCATAATAAACATTTTAAAAAGCTGTTTTCTTCTACTTGCAGGGCCGTGCTATTTGCATAACCCCAGAGACCTGCCCGATATAGGGCTGAAGTGACTCCTTTTGCTTTATAAATAGCTGCGATTTTGTTAATTGGTCGGTTCCCTAATTTTGAGGAGAGTTTAAAAATCCCTTGCGATGCCCTCCTCATTTTAGCTCTAATGTTTAAAACATGTTGTGAGCGTGAGCCATTGCTTGCAAATAAAATACCCAAATAACAAAACGAGTTCACTGAAACAATTGGGGTATCTTCAATAAAAAACGATTTACATGATTTATGGTTAGGCCCACAGACCATGGTAAATGTTTTAGATGTGTTAATTACCATTTTCTTTAGAGTCATAAAATCTGCGAAAGCATTCATCAGTCTCTGGAAGCCAACTGGGATTCGTGCTAATAATACTGCATCATTGGCATATAACAATAGAGGTATCGGGCGACCAGCCGCCCGTGGGGCATCTGCCTGGACCGACTGCAGGTAATTATCTACCCCATTGATAAAAAGGGAAAATAATATTGGCGCTAGCACACACCCTTGCCGAATACCTCGCCCCACTTTAAATTTGGTCGATCATTCCCTCCGGGGGCCAAACCAGACTTGACTAGTTAGGTTCTCATAAAGACGGGAGAGAAACCCAATGATTGACCCGGGTGCACCCAGGGAGATCAGAGTTGACCAGAGTAAGTTATGGTCGACCAGATTGAAGGCGCTACTTAAATTGGCCAAAGCATAAATAAAGTGTGCCTGCCTTAGCCCTAGTATAGTTACCAATTGATAGCTCTAAATTGAGACATCGTGCGTCACGTTTATGTTACAAATGTAACTCAAAGCTGGTACAAAGCATTCGTAAATATGGGCTTATATTTGTAGGTTGCACAACACTGTGCCAAAGAATGCTAAATTTGCAGATTAGAATATACTAACAGAATTTAACATTAAAGACACTGACATAACAAACAACATAAATTTTTTCTCAATTTGTTTTAACCAAGAAAGGAGGTTCATCTGAACTTCTGAACTTGGATCCAAAATGGCGAGCAGCTACTTGGTGTAGCACATTCCAATAGGGCATACAGAGGATTGACATACGTCTGTGTTACCAGGACTTTTGATGGTACAGAGTCTCCGTGTTGCACACAAGGTCAGTCAGCTGAGGTAGAAGCCTTCTCCTCTTCTTCACATCTTTGTTTGGCAGCCACGAGTTGACTTGTGTGTCAGGCTCTGTGATGTTTCATCATCCCTGACATGCCAAACGAATGCTACTTGTAAGAACCTCAGCTGAAGTCCTTGATGCACAGGTTACCTTTACAGAAACTTTCTTCTCACTAGCCGGTATTGTGAAGAATTGCCAGGTGTTTTAATCTGACATGGTTGTTGTGGGCTCCTCCTGCGACTGAGACTTTTGACTGCCCTCTCTTCTCCAGAAGACGTTTTTGTCTCGTTAAATATCCCCAAAAAAATGAAAGCTCTGACAAATAGCACAGGACAGGGCACAGAATTTTAAACCTTTAAGTCCAAGTCAAAGGTCAGGGGGTGGAAACTTTCGCAAACTGCATCAATACAGTCATTTCAACCAATAAGACGTGTTTTTAATGTAAGTCATCGGTACCGCTCTACAATTGTTAAGTACTGTGGTACCACAGCACTTAAAAATGCATAAATATTGCAAATAATTACTAGAGATCTTGATTATTTGTGCCTGTGCGGAAACCTCTTGGCTCAAACCTAAAATGCAATGACTCCGACGTAGTAAAAAACAACTTTTCTTTTCATGTCCAGGTCATGTAGGACTCCAATGGGACCCAGAAAAGGAAGCAAAGGCCCATAGGAGTGACGTGGCGCTCTGTCATTAGCCCTATGGGTCCCGCTAGAGTACCGTGGCACCTTATGTGACATAAAAAAAGGAAAGCAGGCATTTGATTGGCCAGAAAGTAATAATTGTTAAAACTGGCTCACAGGCTGTAGAAAATAACTGGAAAAATGTCTTGCATACCATTTGCCGTTGCTATTTGCCACAGGCAGCTGGAAAACTTTAGAATCCAGAGTCATCAGACCATCAAGAGGAAATTTGAACCAGCATCAAGCAGTGCGTCATCTAAGGATGTGGATGTAATTGTGGTGCCTCCAACATCCTTGGCACCACCATAGAATAGGGCCGAGAAAGAATCAATCATGTGGCAATGTTTTACCCTTCCAACAGGAACAAAAAATGAATGTCCATTCTGTTACTTGCACCTTGTGCAGTCAGGTGCTGTACTGAGGAAAGTCAGGCAAATGGAATGTCGAAGCATCTTTGGTCCCATCAACCAAACCACATTGCTCAGGCTGAGATGGAGAAGCAAAGAAGAGGAGATCATGAAGAAGAGGAAAATGCATCACCTGAGATTCTACAGAAGGCAGAAGAAGAGAGTGACCCTTTTATGCAGTACTACACAGCATACTGCACTATGGGTAAAAATAAGTTGTGGCATTAGGGGTAAAACAAGAGCTTTCTCTAAAGCTGTACAACTGCATATGAAGGAGAAATACAAGGACCTATGCAAAACTGTTAAATAATAAAACAATAAAAAAGGCCAAAATTAAAATATGTTTACATTTAAGTGTATGGAAACAAAAAGCAAAAAATATATAAAAATGTTTACTAAGATAGGAAAAAAATGCTTGTCTATAGAGTGTCATATATCAAATTCCGGATAAGAAAAAAAATTACAAAAAGGTTAAATAAAAAAGAAAAAAATGAATGTCAACAGGCAAAGACCTGTGTAAAACTATCTCTTCACAGAGCTAGTGGCACTATACAGAAGGGGTATGGTTGATTGCCTGTAAAGAATTAGAAGCAGTCAGAGAATGGAGACCTGACCCTGTTTGCTAAGCTCAGTGCACATAGACTTGGGCTGTACAGCATGGTAGTCGCCCACTTTACAATGCTCATACACATATGAAAACTAAAATATGATGAAAAAAAAGAAGAAAGTCACTGAAAAAAAAAAGGTTAAAGTGATGTTATAGTTAGGTATAGAAATAAGACATTAATTTATGTTAAAAAAAAATAAAAAAAAGAAATTCACTGGAAGAAAACAAACAAATGTAAAAGTAATGTTACAGTTAGGTATGGTAAAAATACTTTATCTTTCAGGACAAAAACCCAGAGATTCATTAAAAAAAAAAACAAAGGTTAAAGAGACATAGTTAGGTGGCGAAGTCACACAAGACATAATATATAAAAAACGAAAAACCACTGAAATTCATCACTTATAGTTCAGTGAGCTAACTCTAACTTGTGCCCCTATCATGCACTGCATATGACCTCACATGTTACATCACTTATGATATTATAAATGACATCATGGATGATATCACTGATGGCATCTAAAATGTCATCTTCGAGTGAAGGTGGAGAAATAAACCACGTAGGCATATCAAATAGTGGAAAAGAGAGAAGGTGACTGAGACAGCATGCCTGGGGTTATGATTGGCCCCGTAGAACCAATTTAAGTGTATAATGTGCAAATAAAGGCATGTGGGTGCACTCATTCCTGTTAGGTGTCTTTTACTTCACCCTACACATGGAATGCCTTGATCGGAGGGGAAATTACAACTGTAGGTGAGTGATGTTTGTAGTATGACTGAATGTGTTAATGATAAGTGAGCCATGTGTTTGTAGATGAATATTACATTCAATTTGGAAATTTGGTTGTGGTATCAGGTTGGTGAACCCTGATGTCTCCGGATAGGATGATAGGATATGCGGGTGATCTATTGGTACACCATTCATTATTGATTTGACACTGTCCAACCACTCTGCTGCAGTAATCAAACTAACAGTTAAGGTGGATTGTGAGGTCACTAGCTGGCCACACACCTGCAGACACAATGCCTGATATGTGGCCCACCCAGGAAACCTGGATAGGGTCGTAGGGGCTTATGTACAGGCCCATTGCACCGCCGGTGCGTCACTTTTTTTTAAGCACCGACGGCGCAGTGTGCCTGCCAATATTTTCACGGCCACATAAAGTCACCCTGCGTGCCTTTCCATGGCCTTGTAAATATGGGCCCCTTTCGCGCATTACTCTGCGTGAAAGGACCGTTCCATGGGTGTTGCTATGGATGTTCCTACGCAACAGCCATGGAACCTGACACATTCCCAGATTTAGAAAGTGTTGTAAACCTGGGAAGGCGCCATAATCCTATGCCGAGTGTCGCAGCGAGTAGAAATACTTTTTTTTCTCCTCGTTTTTTGCTCTTTCTATGTGTGCTGCAGAATGCTGCATTCTGCAGCACACATAGAAGGAGCAAAATGCCATTAATGATTGTTTTTGCACAGGAAGATGTCCCTTCCTGCTCAACAACAATCATCCCTGCAATGCAGGCACCCTGCACCGTGGTGTAAGGGTGTCTGTGTTGGCGCACGGCTGCTGTTTGTGCGCCTGCACAGGGGAGAAGTACAGGATTGCACCATATCTTGTAGATACGGTGCATTCCTGCCCTTTTATTTTGACGCACAGCAGCGCAGCAGGAAGGCTTGCTGGGCTGCCGTGCGTCAAAATATAGTAAATGAGACCCATAGTTCATGATTTATTTCAACATGTAAACCCTGCCAGATGGCAATGTTGCAACATGTAACAGCCTACAATGATCTTGCAAACTGCCTCTGGGCAGTACTGTGTGTCTAGTCCTACAGGCTCCTAGCCATGCTGTGCGAAGTGATATACAGCACAGAACCCTGCACAGGAGGAATGGAGCCTCCTTTGCGAATGCATATTTCATTTCTCTCCTTAGGGGAAAACATGTTTCTCATCGAGAAGGCCCTTCCCCATAACCCACAGCAATTGTAGGGTGATCCGTTTCCCTTTCCATCCTGGAAGGAGAGCTACTCCAGTCCTCGACCGAAGTAAATCTCAGACCATTTCACTGGAACAGGTGAAAGATACATTTGGGAATGCCCACAAACTCCAATGGAAAGCATGCTTTGGAACTCCCCCTTCCCACCCCTTCAGTGGGTTGGACCTTTGTGATGGCCTCAGCACTCATGACAGAGGGCACCACAGTAGAAAAGCCATTTACACATGCCTGTAAGCCCTAGGTGAATACTCAGCAGATGTAGAAAGGTCTTTTTGGTTATATGTTTACAGCTTAATTTACCTTTGTGAATGGCGCCCATATGCTTATGTGTCACAGGTTTTTATGAAAAGCAAAGCTGCTATTTCTGTTCTTCAGCTCCATGCTGTCTGGTTTCTGATAAACGCACTCAGTGTCTAATGCTGACATCTTTACTATTAATTTTTAAGGATACATTTTGCCAAACGTTGTAAGATTGTTTGTTTTCATTCATCCCATCCTTACTCCAAGTATGTCTCATTGAAAACACAGTTATGTAAAGGTAATCCTACACTGCCACTCAGTGGTCTTATGTGGTAAGACAACTTGTATCATGCAATATACTTAGTTGAAGGGTGATATTATTGAATGGTAATATTGTGGTTTTAGTTTTACATATCTTTTATCACAAAAGTAATTATGTTGACAGAAAACAATATTACATGGAATTTAAACATTATTGAATGTATTCATTAATTCTGTTGAGTTCTGATGAGGCCAGCCATTTCCTGTAAAAATAAACGCTCTCGCATAGGCTTTGACGCACGTCATATTTTGAAGTTAAATAAACTCCCAAATCAGTTAGTATAAATTCACCTTGCCAGACAGGCAATTGCAAACCATCGGTGACCTCAATATTCAGCAACACGGGCAGCCGGCTCCGAAAAAATGTAATCCTTTATACTTATGTTTTCACAGCTTAATCTCTGTTCCCTGTTTGTGGGTTTTCGGAAATGTTGCTAGTCGCACTACGGGCATATTTATGACCCGGTTTGCGTCGCGTTTGCACCACCCAACGTGATACATATGTTACGCAAACCTTAAGTGAGATTTATGAAGCCACGCAAGGCCACTTTGTGTGGCCTTGAGTCGCTCCATAAATCTAGAGTAAAGCAACGCAGCACACATCGTTGCACTGCCTTACTCTGCCCTAGGAAAGGCATTCCATAGGCGTTGCATGGGTGTTCCCATGCATCTCTCATGTATTTTGATGCATTCTTAGAGTTACCAGAGTTGGTAAACCTGAGAATGTACCAAAAAGATACATCTCTCCAGGTGAGACGTAACTAGGAGAAATATCTTTATTTCTCCTCATTACTTTTTATGTATTCTGCAGCACACATAGAAAGAAGTAAATGCCTCAGGGGATTGTTTTTGTGCAGGAAGGTGCCCCTTCCTGGACAAAAACAATCCTGCTTGCAACAAAGGCACCCTAGGCGATAGGCTGGCAAAAGGGTGCCAGAGCAGGGGAAAATGCAAGAATGTGCCATATTGTCTTAAATGCTACACATTGCTGCCCTTTCTCTATCACGCAGTGCAGCGCAGCGCAGCAAGGTGACTTGCTGTGCTGCGTGACAATTTCATAAATATGTCCAGACATCTGCAAATAAGCATACCCTTTTTTTCATAGATTTAGGCAGAGATGTACCACTTCACAGTTACCACGCATGTTTGTGTCATGCCCCACATGCCCACCCTCTCTTTTCTTTCATGTGTGATAACTGCGCACACAGGGAGGAGACTGTGCCAGGATATTGAAATGTTCAGGTAAGCACCTCATTCTATCACTTCAGGCCAACCCAGGGAACCCATCATAACCCATCCTAGGTCTGATGAATATTACATCTATATCCCATTGCATGATGCCGAATAATGGTCGCCATTCCCTTGCAGATGAGAGCTGCGTGGCTTAAGTAGAAGGGAAAAACTAGTTGTGGTGAGTGCTTTGGAACGGGACCAAGAAGATCTGGTCCAGTATAGGTACATTGCTAAACAGCAAACCTGCGAGAGGGGTATGGCCGGGGGTGCAATAGAGGTTGCTGTACTCTTTAAGAAAGGAAGTCATACACAAAAGCAAAATATGAAGCTCATTGTGTACTCCACAGCCTCACCAGCCCACCGCTGGTTCTGTGAAGGTACTTGTTCTCGAACTATGAGAATGCACTGTGGAGGATGGTTCTGTTGGTGGCAGTTACAAACTAGACGTTGGTGGCTGAGTTTAAAAAAAGAGCTTCTCTGCTTAAACCTGCTCCGAGTTTGACTTTGCATTATCACACCAAGCCTTTACGATAATATGTTATGTTATGTGTATTTCTAAAGTGCACTGTCATCTGAAAGGTATCCTGGCATTGAGTCGGGAGTGCCATCGAAGGAGGGTGCAGCAGGGCAGTCTCTTTCCCGATCCAGGATGTCGCACCCACAGATACCCTGGGATTTTTTGACACACTTGCTTAGACAGAGCAAACTGTACAACGTTTGAGGAATACTCCAGGCTGAAATTTACTAAACCCTTAATTGTGACACATGGTTGTAGAAGACCATGTTTTGCGAAATAACGTTATCAAGTTATCAGTCACTGGCAATTGTATAGAAATATTTGGGAATTATCTGTGCTTGCGGTTTTACTAAGTACTCTGATAGTGATAAACTACAACCTTGCACCACATTGCAGTGGGATATTATTGCTGCTAAATGCCCATTGCCAGATCTACAATAAGATTAAAGACATTTTGTGAGGTATGGTATGCTGCAATTGACTATATTGAACATTAACCCCATTGATGACAGACTGCTGTCATGACAAATCTTATGGAACTCCTGACACTGTAAATAACCTGAGTTTCACTTGCTCTTCATTTCAGCATTGGCCGGCTGTGATTGGATGAGTTACATTAGGAGGAATGGACAGCTATGACTGTATTGTACAAAGTGGCCCTGGGGGCACAACTGGGGTGTGCCCCACTTCTTGCACACCACGGAGCACTTTGATATTACAGAAGAGGTTACAGACTTGACCAGTCCTTTCAGCAAATATGGATCACGTCGGCACGCATTTAGCACATCCACAAACCCGTGTGGTCTTGTCCCAGATTACATGTGGGAATTCCCCCATGCAGATAAAGAAATCCTTTGCCCCATCGCCATCTTACAGACATGTGTGGAGAGAAAAAGAGGCTACTAGGTGGCGCACTGAGGTGCAGAGTGGGACAATGCACCCTGGGGCATATTTATTAAAAAAGTCACACAGTGCGCACCATGACAGGCTAAGGGCAGGAATGTGCTGTATTTAACAGAATGCTGAAAGCGTTCCTGTGTTGTATGCAAGATTGTTTTTGTGCAGGTAGCGGCCTCTTCCTGCACAAAAACAATCCTGAGAGGCATATTCCTCTTTCTATGTGTGCTTCAGAATGCAGCACACATAGAAAGAGGAAGTAACAAGGAGAAATAAATATATTTCTCGGACCACTGACATAATATCGACAACAACAATATCGACCTACCAGAATATCGTGTCAAGAATATCGATGTCCAGAATATCGACATCCTATCTACAACATGGTAAGTACAAAAATATCGAAAAAAAATATCGTTGTTTAAAATATCGAAGTTAAATATATCGTTTTTTTAATGTTAAAACAATATTGTAAAATAAAAAACAATACTATTAACTTAAAAATAAATTACTTTAATTTATTTGTAAATGTAAAAAATTATAAATATAAAATTTAATTAAAAAAATAAACATACAAATTTACAATTTAATATATATATATTTACTTTAAAATAATTAATAAATAATATTTTTATTTAATTATAACATATTAGAAATATATTAAAAAATACAATTAAATATATATACACAAACACCTGTAACATAAGTATTATAAATAAAAAAATATATATTATAATTTTAATATATAAAATATTAATTACATTTTAAATAATAATTTAGTACAAAAGTAGGGAAACTGTTGGATAGCGGAGGGGTACAAATTACTATTCCCACTCCAGTGAGTGCAACAGTAGGGAAAGTGTTGGATAGCGGGAAGGTAAAAATTATTATTCCCACTCCAACGAGTGTAACAGTAGGGAAAGTGTTGGATAGCGCAGGGGTTAAAATTACTTTTTCCACTACAGTAAGTGCAACAGTAGGGAAAGTGTTGGATAGCGGGAGGGTAAAAATTACTATTCCCACTCCAGTGAGTGCAACAGTAGGGAAAGTGTTGGATAGCGAGTGGGTAAAAATTGCTATTCCCACTCCAGCAAGTGCAACAGTAGGGAAAGTGTTGGATAGCGGGTGGGTAAAAATTACTATTCCCACTCCAGTGAGTTCAACAGTAGGGAAAGTGTTGGATAGCGGGAGGTAAAAATTAATATTCCCACTCCAGTAAGTGCAACAGTAGGGAAAGTGTTAAATAGGAGGGGGGATAAAAATTACTATTCCCACTCCAGCGAGTGCAACTATAGGGAAAGTGTTGGATAGCGGAGGGGAATAATTTACTATTCCCACTCCAGCAAATGCAACAGTAGGGAAAATGTTGGATAGCGGAGGGGAATAATTTAGTATTCCCATTCCAGCAGAAAAATTTACATTAATTAACAAATAATTAATTATTCAAAAATAATTTACCTCCCACCATAGTCCCCTATAAATGACTCCACCAATATTGTAAAACATGACAAAATTAACATTATTAATTGACAATTAATTAATTATTTAACTAATAACAATTAACAAGCAAATTAAAACAATCACTAATAAATTAGTTCACACAATTAACACTATAAAATAACTTTCTTTAAATAAATATTATAGAAAAAAATAATAAAACTTTTATTAAAATTAAATTACTTCCCACCCTACTCCCCTATCAATGCACAACACACGCTTAAAAAAAAGACACAATTAACATAATTATTAATTAATTAATAATTATAAATATCCAAATAATAAATATTTAATAATAAATTAATAACCACATTTAACAATATAAAATATTAAAAACATAAATATTAATTAATAAAAAACATAAATTAATTAATTATAATTAAATTACTTCCCACCCCACTCCCCTATAAACCCACAACCCACTCCTAAAAAATGAGACGATTAACATATTTAACAATTATTTAATAATTATTAATAACCAATTAATAAATCATTAATATTAATTAATAAACATTATTAATTAATTAATAATAATGAAGGGGGTCATTACGATGGCGGGCGGAAGCACAACCGCCGTGCTGGCGGATGCAAAAACCACCAGTTACCGCCGGCACGCAGCAGTCCACACGCCCGCCCAATTACGATGCGAAAAGTAGGCCAAACACCGCCGGCAAGCCAGCAACACCGTCCGCCATCAAAGTGCGCCCGTACACGTAGCGGCGCAGCCCAACTGACACACACCGTCCGACGAAAACACGTCCCGCCCGGCGCATAAATTACGATGCCGCAAACAAACGGCTCCCACGGCCAAGAGATACCGTACGACAAACCGAAGCGGTAACACGGACGCCGAGCACGGACAACGAAGAAGCGGCTCCCCGAGCATGAATCCAGCACTGCAGGCCCTCCCCATGCTCTTGCTGATGCACCACCAAGGACGCAACGTACCGCGGAGACGCAGGTAGGCACACACACAACAAGTGCACGCAAACAGCGCACACAGTGCAAGGGCGGAAAAGCGGACAACCCCCCCCAGCGCGTGTACACTACACATCCACCATTGCATCCACATATGACACACAGGCCAAATCGTAACATCGCGTAACACATGTGTACACACCACCTGGGACTAGGAACCAACGACCCCGTCACGGCCCCAAAGCGGCGATGACGCCGCCACACATGCGCACAACGCAGAGGCCAACCGCAGCGCCATGCATGCGTCGCACACAGACACAGGGACACAACCAAGCAGCACACACATCAGCCCCACCCCGAACGCACATGACACGTGACAGGCCTGCCACAGACATGTCCCCAACGCCCAATTCACGGACAACACCCAACGCCACACAACCGACGCACACATGTCAGTGAAGTCACGCAACAGCAGGACACACCCCAGTGTAACAAACATGGCGAAGCACACAGCGGCGGCAACACCAACTAGGAGAAGCAGGGCCCCTTCGGGAAGAGGAACGCCAGTACCACACTGAAACACCCATACCACCCTGCACATATGAACAAGACATATAAAACGGAACACCAAAGAGCCCGGGGACCGACAACAGGTGGCCCAAGAATAACATTCACACACAAGGCCCAACGCAGAGCGGAAAGGCAGCCTGCCGCCCACACAAGGGAGAGCAGACAGCACTGAATGACCTTCCATTCCAACTCCGAAACCACAGCCCTACGAAAGAAGCCGGTGAATACAGCCATTGTCCAAGAAAAGACCAACACAGGCATGCCGAGGAGACCGACCACAGGGCAGATAGCGCATATCACAGAAGCACACAACGGACGGGGAAGAAAGAAGAAAACACTCCCCATGTCGGCCACATGCAAGTTAATTGGAAGGAGTCACACATCACTGACCTTGAACTGTCTGAGAAGCATGTGGGATGAGGGCCCGTGTCCTCCAAACAAGCCAACAGAACACAAGTCCTGTCCCCTACGACTACACAGAGCTCACAGCAACCTCGGAGCGTGCACATTGCAGACTGCACACACAGCCGGAGCACGCCACCACAACGCACCGCTGCGAAATGGCAACCGCAACACACCTACCCAACTACGCCGGACAGCTCAAGCTGTACAAAACCAACCTGATACATATATTGGGATGCGATCTCCTGTCCCTGCTGAACGTAAGTTACCGACTGACTTACCGCATCACATTGTTCAGCTGCGTCATGCCCGTCTTCTACTGTCGGAGGTGTCCCTACCAGCATCCCGTGTAGATATGCCTCTCCAACCCGGCATGTCTAAAGGCGGACCTGCTACCACTACTCCTCCCTCTGGACGCACACGACAGGGCCTGCTCTGCCTATGGGGGCATGGCGTATGTGGCCAACATCGCACCCGCACTGAAATGGGACCACTGTGCCTCCACACGACGGATCATCGAGAACAGCTACATCGAATGTCACCCAGTATGCCCCATCATGGTCCTCCAAGGGACAACTTACGAACAACACCTTGACAGCCACCATCCGCTACATTGGCTGGCAAACATGTACACCACCAATGACATGGAAGCCCTGCTGGACGGCATCGCATACCTGACAACCTGTAAATTCGTCGGACCACAACGCAGGTTCCCCGATTGACCTATGATGTCCAACCCCGCACCCATGCTTAGCTTCCGCACGGACTGGCCAGTCACCACCACAACAGCCATACCAAACGACCGGCAACTGTTACCACACCATCAACGACATCGCCATGACATCGGATATGACCGGGACATGCACACTGTTCCCCATCACATCCAGGAACACCGCATGCATCGTGGGAGGCAGTGGCATGGGGTCTGTGTATCGCACCCACATGGACGGAACTGCACGAACAACCAGGACACGACATGGATCCAGCGCCCATGGACACACACACCGCTCAGTGGACATGAATAGGTCGCCTGGAGTCTGTGGGTGCTGCACCCCTCCCACCCCCGCCCCGGGAATCCCATACCAGGACCTTTGCATGGACGACAAGTGCATACAACAACAACACGACCCCAGTGACTGTGACATGTCCAGTAACCACCACATTGCAACAACAAGTGGCACGCCGCTGCATGCACGCAAGCACATGCCCTGATGTCATCTCACATGCACGCGTGCATGAGGAACAACCGCAGCAAACCTGTCACATGGAACTGAGATGGACTGTGCCCATGATGCCAAGCGGTCTGGTAGGCTACATGTATACCGTCTGTGTCAAAGTCCGCAGCTCCGCAGCTATACGTAAATGTACATTAGCACAGCCTTGGCCAAGCAGATGTAACTCTGAAGCCCACATCCCACATGCAACAGCCAATCACATGTAACCCCACACCCTATCCCATTTGCAATCATGCTCAGTATATCCTCAACATGTATTCCGCTGCCAGTAGTGTCCACTATACTGCATCACAGAGGACAGAAGACTCAATATAATGTTTGAAACCAAAACTGTCTCCGCTGACTCATTTCACAAGTACGAATGAGAGAGGATGAGAGTATGTGAAGTACACGGCAGTCGTGACATGACCATGTAGTCCACTGGTATTGGATGTCAACGCAAATGAGTAGCACAACTGTGGAAGACACACATGTGTCGTGTGAAGTCGTATGGACGCAGTGCTCAGGTGGGTGGGTGTGACGGGTAGATGCGCACATGCCAAGTTGGAGCACGCCGTGTCGGGAGGGGTCATGAACAGTACACCACCGCTTCCCTGGGCATTGTGAGAGGACACCTGTCGGGGGGAGTGAACACGTGTGTGCACAGCAGCCGGGCACATGTACAAAGCGGTACCAGGCGCACCTCAGCCCACCCTCTGTGGACAAGCTGGATCCTGTTGTGCGCCCGCCATGCCCCTTGACAAGGCACACACAGCCCCAGTCGACCAGGTGTAACCCCAACATAGTCAATCCGCACAGGCGATACAGGGCACGGGATGGCAGTGGAGCATGGTGTGTGAGAGGTCTCCTCGCGCTCCTCCTGGTCATATCACGCAGGCAATAGAACCTCAACGTCTAGCATGGCACAAGTCAAATGGAAGTGTAGGGGGTCGCACCACAGCACGAGCAGCACTGACGTCACGGGAGGTGGCTCGCACCATCCCATCCATTGCCCATTATACCAACCACGCCACATGCCATTGCGACTAAGTGCAAGCGCGTGCGCCACCACCCCCGAGCCCTCCCCAGAGAGGCCAAAGAGTGAATGTGTGGGCCATCAGTCACAGACGGACGCGGCATGGCCGCAAGGGCAGCCACAGCCACTGGGTGTCGCAGGTGGCGGATCCGGAAGGCGAAGACTGTGATGCATAGTCCATGCAGGCCGGGTCTCCATTTGGGGCACCACGCAGGTGGACGGCGTCCCGCAACACATCATACCCTGAGACAGCCCACTCGTGCAGCTGGACCCACACATACACTCCTTGCCCTCTCTGGTGCGAGCTTGGGGCTGCCTGTGCAAGCGCTAGCCTCGCAGGTGCACATGCATATTGGGGGAGCGAGGGGAGGACATGAGGGCTGGGGCGAAGATGACTGTATCACTGTCAGTGAGTACAAGGGATGACCCAGATGTGGAAAGGAAGAGACGTGTCCCGTGTGTACTGCAACTAGTCGCCAATCCAACTACCCCCCATGTCCGGAATGTAAGCCCGCACCTAGGCCCGCCCATCCGCCACATCGAATATACCACCAGCACGACAACCTTCCCATTCGAAACACTGACTGGGGGTGGCGACCAGTGAACAATCATGTGTAGCCTACCCACGCGTACATGTGGGCCCTCCATGATCCATGTCACCTGCGGCAAAGTCATGACATGCGCAATGAGGGAAGTGAGGAGAGCTGTCCGCCCCACGCACAGAAGGTGCATCAGCTCCACAGACCCAGCAGCGAGTCCAGCAGGGGTCACATGTGCAGGGGCAGCTGTGCCTGGTGTGAAGGCACATGCATATAGACAGCACATCGACCAATGTGTAGTCTGCCCACATCTACAGTCCATCATCATGCGGACATAGGAATTGAACACAGGGCAACACATCTGAGTGGGTGCACCCACCGTGACCAACAATGCGCAATCATCGACGTACCCGCCCTGTGCATGGCCCCCCACCCAACGGAGGCACATCCAGTGCCACCATCCCACACACACAAGCCTTCCACGGAACATGCTGTGTCCAATGCTCAGTACAGAGTCAGCGCCCATCTGGTGGATCCTGAACAGGAGACACATGCACACACATGCCAGCTCCCACTATGTACGTCTGCCACCTGGCACGTGCAATGTAACCTCTCACCTGTGACGTGTGACTGCAAGCACACAGCCGTCTTGGCATGGGGCTGTCAATGTGGACACCTGTCAATGTTTCGGGAGGTGTGATCCGTACAGTGCTGTACATAGGGTGCAGTTCTGACACCTACTACTGTCTCATATCCCCTCGTGCCACAGGTCCCACTTGTTTTGGCCGCTCAGCCTGTGCCCACATCGTCGTCGTCGTGTGCCATACTCATCCAGCCTCGGAAGCAGTTCCATGCTCAGCAGACATTCATGTTGCCGTGGCGTTGCCGCTTGACGAATATGCAGTCAGTCCCCATCAGCACGCCCCGCAAGTCATTGGGGCCTAGATCCCCATGTGCATGCACATGGCAGTGGTTTGTATCACTAGCCATTGCCATTGTTGGGAGACCTGTGTAAGTGTATTGTGGCCGTGCCGTCCCAGCTTGACAGCTGGGCTGTGGCTCATGTGCTTGCTCAGTCATGTCAGTGATGTGTATGCGAAATTGCTATGTGTTGTGTTGCTTTGACATGTGTCCACTGCCATTTTCCCTAGGCGGAGACCGAACATTGACCGCCCATACCAATTGCTGGCGGACATGGACGATACAGAGGTCGTTAGGAAGTTTCGGCTGGACAGGCCAACCCTGCATCGACTGTGTGCCATGTTGGAACCCCATCTCCGTCCCCGCAGGGTGTATCCGACAGCTGTCACCCCCACGGCTAAGGTGATGGCCGCCATGCATTTCTTCGCCACTGGGTCATTCCAGCACACAGTGGGCAGTGGAGGAGGGATGTCCCAGCCCATGTTCAGCAAGGTGCTGAGGGATGTACTGGCAGCCATGATGCTGTACCGAAACAGGTACATCCGCTTCCCCAGAGCTCGTGAATTGGCGGCAGTGAAGGGTGCATTCTATGCCCTTGGCAGAATCCCACACGTCGTTGTAGCCATTGACTGCACACATGTTGGCCTTGTTCCACCACAGGCCACTGAGCACCTGTACCGCAACAGGAAGCACACGCACTCCCTGAATGTGCAAGTGGTGTGCCTTGCGGACATGGTGATCACCCACGTGTGTGCAAAGTTCCCAGGCTCGGCCCATGACGCACACATAATGCGCAACAGCATCTTGCCATGACTGATGTCCAATCTGCAACAGGATCGTGGCTGTATTGTCGGTGAGTATGTGGAGTGGTGTAGCGTGCTGGTTGTGCGATGCTGTCCCCTGTCCAGTTGGAATAGCAACGGTTCTCTGTGTCCCTCACACCCAGGTGACTCTGCGTACCCGAATGGGGCATGGCTGCTCAGTCCATTGAGGAATCCTCGCACCCCAGCAGACGATCGCTACAATGAGGCACATGGGAGGACCAGACGTGTGGTCGAGCGTACCTTTGGCCTCCTCAAGTCCAGGTTCAGGTGCCTGGACCGCACCGGGGGTGCGCTGGCGTACTCCCCACAGAAGGTGTGCCAGATAGTGGTGGCGTGCTGCATGCTGCACAATCTGGCCATTCGGAAGCAGATCCCCCTCATCGTGGATGACGGAGATCAACCAGGGCCCCAGCCCGCAGACCAGGACAGCTCGAGTGAGGAGGACAGCGGAGAGGAGGAAGCTGGTAATGTGCGGCAGCAGCTCATCGCCCACTACTTCACTTGACGGTGAGTGTCCATGTACGACGGCTGATGTGGCTGTATCTGTGCAGGTGTGTGTGTGCTGTGTCAGGGTGGCCGTTTGTTCACTGCGTGCTGTGTGTCAACGCTCCATGGCCAGGGTAGTATGCCACTGTTGGTGGCTGTGGCATTGTGCCCTATTGCTCTGTGCGATGTGTGTACATTGCTTGTAGTTGTTGACATGTACTGTGTGATGGGTGTGTGACAGACTCATTGACTGTGCTCCTGTTCTGTCTCCCACCCCTAGGTCCCTACAGGCCCTCCGGTTCCATTGCCATGCCACGCATCAGGTGCCTTTCCGCCCAAGGTGGCCGTTGTATTCCGTACAAATAAAACACAGGGCACAAACAGCAGTTTGTGTAAGAGGTGCATTTATTTCAAACTGTGACATGTGATTGTGTGCGAGGTGATGACAAAAGTGGTGCGTG
Organism: Calotriton arnoldi; assembly: GCA_963921515.1. Classification (NCBI taxonomy): domain Eukaryota; kingdom Metazoa; phylum Chordata; class Amphibia; order Caudata; family Salamandridae; genus Calotriton; species Calotriton arnoldi. The sequence continues at coordinate 72,242 of CAWUFW010022998.1, forward strand.
CAGTGACAATGAGCTGTCGGTCACGGCTGCGTGATGCTCAGGGTGTACCCACTTGTTCCATGTCCATGGTCCAACAGACACATGCCATCCAGATGGCTGTGTGGAGTGGGATCGTAGTCCAAGTCAATGCAGTGGGTGGTCAAGGAAGGCTGGCTGGCTGCCTCACTTGCGTCTGGAGCGTGCGTAGTCCTCCCGGGAGATCTGTTTGTACTTCGGACGGCCCCTTCCACGTTTGGGAGGGGGTGTGTGGTGGCGACCTGCTGGTGGGGGGTGAGGTGTGCTCACTGGCTGTGGACGCAGGGGTACTGGACACTGCTGCTCGACCCTGCGCCCCGGCAGGTGGTGGCGGTGGTGGAGCTGCTGTCCCTGGCTGTGACCTCACCGCCACCACCAGCTGGCCCATGAGGTCCACGAGTTGGCCCATACGGGCGTCCATGGACCTCAGCACCCCCAGCACCTCCCGCGTGTCTGAAGCAGACCTGACCCATTGTTCTTGGGCCTCTTCATAGGCCCCAAGGACTCTGGCCATTTGAGGCAGGGCATGGCTCCCAGGGAGACTTGCGTTTCCCTGACCCTGCTCCTCCTACCAGTACTGCTGCCACCGGCCTGCCCACTAGCCACATTGCTCACCACGGTCCTCGCTGTGGCTCCCAGGGTGGATCCAGTCGGCCGGGCCACCACCTGCGCTGGGGCTGGTGCCAGCGAAGACGTGGTGGTGGTGGCGGCGGTGGTGGTCGGTGCGGCAATGGTGGCGGTTGCGGCAATGGTAGTGGCCGCAATGACTGTGGGTGTGGCCGCAATGACCGTGGGTGTGGCCGCAATGACCGTGGGTGTGGCCGCAACGACAGTGGCAGCAGGGGGCTGGGAATGTTCAGCAGCCCTGGATGATGGGTTGGTGGGTAGGAGGGGTCCTGGGGAGCGGCTGGGCCCTGCCACACCAGATGGGCCTGCTTGGTGGTCCGTGTCCGAAGAGGAGGACAGATCCTCCACATCCGTGTGTCCTCGTTGGGGGCTTGTAGGCTGGCTGTGCTGGCTGCTGTCTCCATCCCCAGCATCCAGCAGTTTGTCACCTGTGGAGAGAATGAGATTTGTTATTGTGTTGCACCTGGCGAAGTATGTATTTGTCGTCTGACATTAACAGTTCGTGCAATCTCGTACATGGGTTTCCCGAAGGCGTGTGTGTGGCTGTAGCATTTGTAGTTGTGTGTGCTTGACAATGGGACTGTGTGCTGTGCACATGTGGCATGGGACGGATTGGCCATGCCGATGGGTGTGTTGCTGTGCCCCTACTTATTGTGACTCTGGTGTATGCGGGCTCCTGGCCCATCCTGGGTCTGGTTTGTACTTTGCTTTTGGTGTTCAGATGGGACGCTTAGGAACGCATATGGCAACATGGGGGCCATGCCCCAGATTCGCATTTGGGATGGAATATGCTTTTGGGGTACATGCTGTGAGCCATGGGTGCCGAACGTGACATGTGTTGTGGCAGCATGACAGTGCATGGTTTGAGGTGTGTGCATGCTTGACATGGCCTGCATATTTGCTGTCTGTTGTGATTACTGGACATGGCATTGGACGCATCGTTATGAGTGAGTGATGGTTGTGTGCCAGCCAACGTATTGCAGTTGTCCCATCTCCTTGGTGTGCGTGCTGCCCTGTGCCATGTGCATCACTGCAGTGCTCGGGGGGGTGGCCCATGTTGTGTGTTGTTGCTCACAGTGTGTCGTGCGCTTCATTGACTTCTGGCACATGGTTGGTCATGGGCATGTATCTTAGCGTGACTGCTGTATGTGTGGCAGCTGTGCGGATGACATGCCTTTCATGAGACTGGGGCTGACGGATGGGATGGATGGTATGTTGTATGTGCATGGTGTGTCTGTGTGTTTGATGGGTTCAGTGGTGTTCGTGTGCATTTATGTTGTTCCGCTCTGTTGCGTCTAGTGTTGTTTGTCTTACATAGGCGTAGTTGTGGGGTGTATGGTTGACAGGCAGTAGGGGCTACATGGACAGGACTTCAATGGTGTTTCGGTTGTGTGTGATGGGTTGCACAGTGGCTGCCGTGTGGTACTATATTCAGTGTGGCTTGTGCATGCAGACGTGGCTCCTTGGGTGTTGCTGTGTTTGTGATGGGTCATGTGGGGTGTGAGTCTGTGGTTCATGTCCGTGTGCACATTGTTCACTTGTTCGTGACGGTGGGCGGTGCTGCGTGTTCGTCTGCTACGTGACATGTCCCATGTGTTGGTCGTGTTACGGTCCTCATGCCTCCAGTAATCCAGCCCTGTCCAGTTTCCCACCTGCAGGTTGTTCGTGCGTGCACTGTACTGGATGCCACATGGTTCTAAGCGGGGGTGCTCCATGTTGCAGGTCTGTGGGGGTGGGGGGTGTTGTGGGTCGTGGTGGTGGCTGGACACCCACTGACACCGATTGCTGTGGACCGTGATGTCTACCTTTCGGCTGTCGTTGTGCACTGCGGTGGCTGACACGTGGCTGTGGGATGTGGGGGATGCTCCTCCTTGCTGTGCTGTGGGACTAGGGGCCTGGTGTGTTTTGTACTTGGGCTGTCCACCCTCCCACCCACTGCACTTTGAGTTCCTGCCACTTACCTGTTACTTGTCGGTTAGTGCAGCTATGGCGGACACATGGGTGTGGTGGGTGCTCGTTGTGGCGCTTCTTGGGGCTATTTGGGGACCTGTTGGTGGTTACGTGGCTGGCTGAGTGTACACATGTCCCCACGCATCTTACAGTTGTTCAGTTTGGGCTGTGTGTGGTGGTGTCTGTTGCATGTGTGTGTGATGTGTTGTGTATTGTGTGCTGGACATGGGGGTGTTTGTCCCTGGGAGCTGTGGCATGGTGGTAGTGCATGTGAGTACATAGCGGTGTGCTGGTATACATTAGTTTGTACTTACCAGCCTCCACTCCCCCTGCTAATCCGGCGAGGATCTCGGGATGTATGATGACTCGCACCTTCTCCTCCCACGCTTTGAAGGTCTTGAAGAGCGCGGGATTCCCTCCGCCAGTGACGGCAGCCAGCTCTCTGTTCTTGCTCTCCTTCTTCTTGACCAGGCTCTTGACGTCATTCCACCGTTTGTTTATTTCGACTCTGTTCCTGGGCAAGGTCCCGACTGCATTGACCTGGTCTACGATCCGGTTCCACATTCTCTTTCTGGTGGCTAGTGGTGTGTGCTGGACCAGGTTCCCATAGATTTGTGGGTGCACCTTGATGATCTCGTCGACCATGACCGTCAGCTCCATGGGCGTGAACTTGGGCATTCTTTGTGGTGCCATGGTGTTTGTGGTGCTGGTGCGGTGTGTGTTGTGCAATGTGCAGGGGGTTTGTGGTGCCGGTGTTTGGTGGTGGTGGTGGTGGTGGTGGTTGTGATGTGTGCGTTTCTGTGGTGTGCTGCTGTCCTTGCTGTGTCACTGTGTCCTCTCCTCTCCTCTCTAGTTTGCAATGTTGCAAGGGGTTGTGGTCTGTGGGAGTGCTGCTTTTGTACTTACCTATGTGGGTGTGTCCTCATGGTCTGTTGTTTTCAGGTGTGTTGTGTCTGGGGTTCTGGCCTTTGTAGTTTTTGTTTGTCCAGGGGGGTGTTTTCGGGATGTGTACTGTGCTTGTGTATTTGTGCGTGCCTTGCTGTGTGGACTTGTTGGCCATGTTGTGTGCGATTGTTTTTGTCAGCGGATGGTTTCTGTGCAGGGACGTGGGCGCCATGGCTTCTGCCGTGTCGGTTCTCATCGGCGTTGTTTGCGCTGGCGGGCGGTATATTTGTAGTTTTCCCGCGCTCATGGCGGTGCGATCGTAATCTCACGTGCGGTGTGTCGGCCGTGAGGGCGGGCGGTTTTGTGTTGTCGTGCGTGTTTCCGTCCGTGGCGGGCGGTTTGACTCCGACTCGGACGATGGCGGGCGGTATCTTGTGTGATTTTTCCGCCGATGGCGGTTTTCGGTTTGGGTAATCGTAATGGCGTGGTCGGTGTTCAGACGGTGTGTGCGGGCGGATTTTTGCCGCTACCATGCCAGGCGGATTTTTTTACGCCGGGTATCGTAATGGGCCCCTAAATTACTTCCCAACCTATTCCCCTATAAACCCAGAACCCGCTACGGAACTAAAACACAAAATTTTATTAAAAAATAATAAATAACTTCTAAAAATTATTAATAAATGTATTATAATTAAATTACTTCCCACCCTACTCCCCTATCAATGCACAACACACGCTTAAAAAAAGACACAATTAACATAATTATTAATTAATTAATAATTATAAATATCCAAATAATAAATATTTAATAATAAATTAATAACCACATTTAACAATATAAAATATTAAAAACATAAATATTAAGTAATAAAAAACATAAATTAATTAATTATAATTAAATTACTTCCCACCCCACTCCCCTATAAACCCACAACCCACTCCTAAAAAATGAGACGATTAACATATTTAACAATTATTTAATAATTATTAATAACCAATTAATAAATCATTAATATTAATTAATAAACATTATTAATTAATTAATAATAATTAAATTACTTCCCAACCTATTCCCCTATAAACCCAGAACCCGCTACGGAACTAAAACACAAAATTTTATTAAAAATAATAAATAACTTCTAAAAATTATTAATAAATGTATTATAATTAAATTACTTCCCACCCTATTCCCCTATAAACCCACAACCCGCTATGGAGCTAAAACACAAAGGGGTCGATTCCGATTCGGGCCGGAAATTTCTCCGACCGAGCCGGACCCGGAGAGATTTCCGACCGAATCGGACCCGTGCAGTCCGACCGAACGAGTACGATGCGTCCGTATGTTATCGGACTCGAGTCGGTCGGACTCCCATTGAAGTCAATGGGAGCCGGTCGTACAACGCGTACGCGGGCTCCCATTGACTCAATGGGTGCGAGTCGGACAAGGGCGCCCCTACAGCGGGTACGCGGTGAAGCGATTCGCGCCGTACACGCACAGGTAGGGGGGACCCATGGGTCCCCCTGTGTGCGACTCGCGCGGCTACGCGTACAGGGGGTCCGACACGGACCCCCAAAGTACGGCTCCGACAGCTCTTTCGAGCCGGAGTGCGCGGCTCGGTCGGACTGCTCGCGGCGCGCATCGTACTTACCCGGCCGGGAAACGTCTCCATTGCGCGGTGCGAGTCGAGTCCGAGCGAGTCGGTCGGAGCGGTTCGAGCCGGGAGCGAGTCGGTCGGAGCGGTCGGGACGCCCGGACGAGTCGGTCGGCGATTTCGCATCGTACTCGCTCGGCCGGACCCGCGTACGGTTCGGTCGGGAAACAGGGCTCCGAATCGGATCCGGTAAAGCCGAATCCGATTCGGAGCACTACCGGCCGAGATCGGAATCGGCCCCAAAATGTTGTTTAAAAAAAATTAATAACTTATAAAAATTTAACACATATATTAAAATACAAAAGCAATAGTTACACAAAAATATAGAACACATACATTTAACCCCTTAACTGCTGGGCCTTTTCCCCCCCAGTGCTGAGCCCTTTTTTGGCTATTTGTAGTAGTTCGCGATTAGGCCTCTGTAACTTTTGGACCACATAAGGTATCCACGCCAAATTTGCGTCCTTTTCTTCCAACATCATGGGGATTCTAAAGGTACCCAGGGATTGTGGATTCCCCTGGAGGGGTCCCAGATTTTAGCCAAAATACAGCTATATTTTGGTTTTTGGGGAAAAATGGGAAAAAAGTCCCGCATATAAAAGCGTCTGGGTTTTTCCCTGCAAATGGTATCAAAAAGGTTTGTGGGGCTGAAATCTCCATTTTCCCAGATTTTAGGGAATGACAGACTTTTGTCAGAAAACCAAAAAATTTTACACAGTTTTGGCATTTTTCTGGGACATAGCCTATTTTTGCTATTTTTTGTGCTTTCAACCTCCTTCCAGTTAATGGTAGAAATGGGAATGAAACCAATATTGGATCCTGGAAAGCCATACATTTATGAAAAGTAGACAAAATTCTGAATTCAGCAAGGGGTCATTTGTGTAGATCCTTAAAGTTTTCCTTATAGAAACTAACAGTTAAATAAAGGAAAAATTGAAAATTAGTTGACAAAAACAGCCATTTGTGTCAACGTTTTCACCTGTAACTTCTTCTAATTATGACAGCTATTTGAAGGCAATATACCGTTATATCCGCTGGACCTTTCTGGTTGTGGGGATATATAGGACTTGTAGGTTCACCAAGAACCCGACGAACCCAGAGCCAATAATTGAGCAACATCTTGCAATGATTTTTTTTTAAGTACCGGGTATATAGCAATTATTTTGGGAAAATGTATACATGGAAAAATTGTTATGAAAGACACCTATGTATTTCTGAAATGGGAACAAAATGTAGATTTTAGAAACAGTAGATATTTGCACATTTCCGAAATTGGGAGTACCCATACTAGCATGAGAATTATAGGTCATTTTTCAAAATGACTTATTTTTTACACATTGTCTTTCATTTGGAAGGCAGAAATGCATCGAAAGTCAATAGGTAATAACAGTTGCTCTACAATTCTGTGTTACCCTAATTCTCCCGATAAAAATGGTACCTCACTTGTGTGGGTAGCCCTTGTGCCCACAACAGGAAATGGCTCAAAATGCAACGTGGACGTACCACATTTTCACAATGAAAAATTACCCTTTTTTTGCAAAGTGCCTAGGTGTAGTTTTTGAACCCTAGCTCTGCCGGCACCTAGGGAAACCTAGCAAACCTATACATTTTTGAAAACTAGACACCCAGGGGAATCCAGGATGGGGTGACTTGACTGCCTCCCACCAGGTTCTGTTACCCAGAATCCCTTGCAAACATAAAAAATTGTCAAAAAAATCACATTTTCCCCACATTTCTGTGGTGGAAAGTTCTGGAATCTGCGTGGATCCACAAATTTCCACCCACCCCGCGTTCCCCAAAGTCTAACGAGAAAAATGGTACCTCACTTGTGTGGATCGGCCTAGTGCCTGCGACAGGAAACGGCGCAAAACGCAACGTGGTCACACCTCAATTTCGCAGTGAAAAATGACCCTTTTTTGGCAAAGTGCCTAGCTGTAGTTTTTGAACCCTAGCTCTGCCGGCACCTAGGGAAACCTAGCAAACCTATAAATTTTTGAAAACTAGACACCCAGGGGAATCCAGGATGGGGTGACTTGACTGCCTCCCACCAAGTTCTGTTACCCAGAATCCCTTGCAAACAGAAAAAATTGTCAAAAAAACCACATTTTCCCCACATTTCTGTGGTGGAAAGTTCTGGAATCTGCGTGGATCCACAAATTTCCACGCACCCCGCGTTCCCCAAAGTCTTACGAGAAAAATGGTACCTCACTTGTGTGGGTCGGCCTAGTGCCTGCGACAGGAAACGGCGCAAAACGCAACGTGGTCACACCTCAATTTCGCAGTGAAAAATGACCCTTTTTTGGCAAAGTGCCTAGCTGTAGTTTCTGAACCCTAGCTCTGCCGGCACCTAGGGAAACCTAGCAAACCTATACATTTTTGAAAACTAGACACCCAGGGGAATCCAGGATGGGGTGACTTGACTGCCTCCCACCAGGTTCTGTTACCCAGAATCCCTTGCAAACATAAAAAATTGTCAAAAAAAACACATTTTCGCCACATTTCTGTGGTGGAAAGTTCTGGAATCTGCGTGGATCCACAAATTTCCACCCACCCCGCGTTCCACAAAGTCTTACGAGAAAAATGGTACCTCACTTGTGTGGGTCGGCCTAGTGCCTGCGACAGGAAACGGCGCAAAACGCAACGCGGTCCCACCTCAATTTCGCAGTGAAAAATGACCCTTTTTTGGCAAAGTGCCTAGCTGTAGTTTTTGAACCCTACCTCTGCCGGCACCTAGGGAAACCTAGCAAACCTATACATTTTTGAAAACTAGACACCCAGGGGAATCCAGGATGGGGTGACTTGACTGCCTCCCACCAGGTTCTGTTACCCAGAATCCCTTGCAAACATAAAAAATTGTCAAAAAAAACACATTTTCCCCACATTTCTGTGGTGGAAAGTTCTGGAATCTGCGTGGATCCACAAATTTCCACCCACCCCGCGTTCCCCAAAGTCTTACGAGAAAAATGGTACCTCACTTGTGTGGGTCGGCCTAGTGCCTGCGACAGGAAACGGCGCAAAACGCAACGCGGTCCCACCTCAATTTCGCAGTGAAAAATGACCCTTTTTTGGCAAAGTGCCTAGCTGTAGTTTTTGGACCCTACCTCTGCCGGCACCTAGGGAAACCTAGCAAACCTATACATTTTTGAAAACTAGACACCCAGGGGAATCCAGGATGGGGTGACTTGACTGCCTCCCACCAGGTTCTGTTACCCAGAATCCCTTGCAAACATAAAAAATGTAAAAAAAAACAAATTTTCCCCACATTTCTGTGGTGGAAAGTTCTGGAATCTGCGTGGATCCACAAATTTCCACCCACCCCGCGTTCCCCAAAGTCTTACGAGAAAAATGGTACCTCACTTGTGTGGGTCGGCCTAGTGCCTGCGACAGGAAACGGCGCAAAGCGCAACGCGGTCCCACCTCAATTTCGCAGTGAAAAATGACCCTTTTTTGGCAAAGTGCCTAGCTGTAGTTTTTGAACCCTACCTCTGCCGGCACCTAGGGAAACCTAGCAAACCTATACATTTTTGAAAACTAGACACCCAGGGGAATCCAGGATGGGGTGACTTGACTGCCTCCCACCAGGTTCTGTTACCCAGAATCCCTTGCAAACATAAAAAATTGTCAAAAAAAACACATTTTCCCCACATTTCTGTGGTGGAAAGTTCTGGAATCTGCGTGGATCCACAAATTTCCACCCACCCCGCGTTCCCCAAAGTCTTACGAGAAAAATGGTACCTCACTTGTGTGGGTCGGCCTAGTGCCTGCGACAGGAAACGGCGCAAAACGCAACGCGGTCCCACCTCAATTTCGCAGTGAAAAATGACCCTTTTTGGCAAAGTGCCTAGCTGTAGTTTTTGAACCCTACCTCTGCCGGCACCTAGGGAAACCTAGCAAACCTATACATTTTTGAAAACTAGACACCCAGGGGAATCCAGGATGGGGTGACTTGACTGCCTCCCACCAGGTTCTGTTACCCAGAATCCCTTGCAAACATAAAAAATTGTCAAAAAAACCACATTTTCCCCACATTTCTGTGGTGGAAAGTTCTGGAATCTGCGTGGATCCACAAATTTCCACCCACCCGCGTTCCCCAAAGTCTTATGAGAAAAATGGTACCTCACTTGTGTGGGTCGGCCTAGTGCCTGCGACAGGAAACGGCGCAAACGCAACGCGGTCCCACCTCAATTTCGCAGTGAAAAATGACCCTTTTTGGCAAAGTGCCTAGCTGTAGTTTTTGAACCCTACCTCTGCCGGCACCTAGGGAAACCTAGCAAACCTATACATTTTTGAAAACTAGACACCCAGGGGAATCCAGGATGGGGTGACTTGACTGCCTCCCACCAGGTTCTGTTACCCAGAATCCCTTGCAAACATAAAAAATTGTCCAAAAAAAACACATTTTCCCCACATTTCTGTGGTGGAAAGTTCTGGAATCTGCGTGGATCCACAAATTTCCACCCACCCCGCGTTCCCCAAAGTCTTACGAGAAAAATGGTACCTCACTTGTGTGGGTCGGCCTAGTGCCTGCGACAGGAAACGGCGCAAAACGCAACGCGGTCCCACCTCAATTTCGCAGTGAAAAATGACCCTTTTTTGGCAAAGTGCCTAGCTGTAGTTTTTGAACCCTACCTCTGCCGGCACCTAGGGAAACCTAGCAAACCTATACATTTTTGAAAACTAGACACCCAGGGGAATCCAGGATGGGGTGACTTGACTGCCTCCCACCAGGTTCTGTTACCCAGAATCCCTTGCAAACATAAAAAATTGTCAAACAAAACACATTTTCCCCACATTTCTGTGGTGGAAAGTTCTGGAATCTGCGTGGATCCACAAATTTCCACCCACCCCGCGTTCCCCAAAGTCTTACGAGAAAAATGGTACCTCACTTGTGTGGGTCGGCCTAGTGCCTGCGACAGGAAACGGCGCAAAACGCAACGCGGTCCCACCTAAATTTCGCAGTGAAAAATGACCCTTTTTTGGCAAAGTGCCTAGCTGTAGTTTTTGAACCCTACCTCTGCCGGCACCTAGGGAAACCTAGCAAACCTATACATTTTTGAAAACTAGACACCCAGGGGAATCCAGGATGGGGTGACTTGACTGCCTCCCACCAGGTTCTGTTACCCAGAATCCCTTGCAAACATAAAAAATTGTCAAAAAAAACACATTTTCCCCACATTTCTGTGGTGGAAAGTTCTGGAATCTGCGTGGATCCACAAATTTCCACCCACCCCGCGTTCCCCAAAGTCTTACGAGAAAAATGGTACCTCACTTGTGTGGGTCGGCCTAGTGCCTGCGACAGGAAACGGCGCAAAACGCAACGCGGTCCCACCTCAATTTCGCAGTGAAAAATGACCCTTTTTTGGCAAAGTGCCTAGCTGTAGTTTTTGAACCCTACCTCTGCCGGCACCTAGGGAAACCTAGCAAACCTATACATTTTTGAAAACTAGACACCCAGGGGAATCCAGGATGGGGTGACTTGACTGCCTCCCACCAGGTTCTGTTACCCAGAATCCCTTGCAAACATAAAAAATTGTCAAAAAAACACATTTCCCCCACATTTCTGTGGTGGAAAGTTCTGGAATCTGCGTGGATCCACAAATTTCCACCCACCCCGCGTTCCCCAAAGTCTTACGAGAAAAATGGTACCTCACTTGTGTGGGTCGGCCTAGTGCCTGCGACAGGAAACGGCGCAAAACGCAACGTGGTCACACCTCAATTTCGCAGTGAAAAATGACCCTTTTTTGGCAAAGTGCCTAGCTGTAGTTTTTGAACCCTACCTCTGCCGGCACCTAGGGAAACCTAGCAAACCTATACATTTTTGAAAACTAGACACCCAGGGGAATCCAGGATGGGGTGACTTGACTGCCTCCCACCAGGTTCTGTTACCCAGAATCCCTTGCAAACATAAAAAATTGTCAAAAAAACCACATTTTCCCCACATTTCTGTGGTGGAAAGTTCTGGAATCTGCGTGGATCCACAAATTTCCACCCACCCCGCGTTCCCCAAAGTCTTACGAGAAAAATGGTACCTCACTTGTGTGGGTCGGCCTAGTGCCTGCGACAGGAAACGGCGCAAAACGCAACGCGGTCACACCTCAATTTCGCAGTGAAAAATGACCTTTTTTTGCAAAGTGCCTAGCTGTAGTTTTTGAACCCTACCTCTGCCGGCACCTAGGGAAACCTAGCAAACCTATACATTTTTGAAAACTAGACACCCAGGGGAATCCAGGATGGGGTGACTTGACTGCCTCCCACCAGGTTCTGTTACCCAGAATCCCTTGCAAACATAAAAAATTGTCAAAAAAACACATTTTCCCCACATTTCTGTGGTGGAAAGTTCTGGAATCTGCGTGGATCCACAAATTTCCACCCACCCCGCGTTCCCCAAAGTCTAACGAGAAAAATGGTACCTCACTTGTGTGGGTCGGCCTAGTGCCTGCGACAGGAAACGGCACAAAACGCAACGTGGTCACACCTCAATTTCGCAGTGAAAAATGACCCTTTTTGGCAAAATGCCTAGCTGTAGTTTGTGAACCCTAGCTCTGCCGGCACCTAGGGAAACCTACCAAACACACACATTTCTGAAAAGTAGACACCCGGGGGCTTCCAAGGAGGTATGGCTTGCGTGGATCCCCCAACGTTTCCTTACCCAGAATCCCTTGCAAACCTCAATTTTAGCTGAAAAAATCACTTTTTT